>CAUYLG010057046.1:0-18247 GCA_963573385.1 Cacajao melanocephalus
CATGTTCTCACTCATAGGCGGGTGATGAACAATGAGAACACATGGACATAGGGAGGGGAGCACTACACACAGGGGTCTGTTGGGGGGGAAATAGGGGAGGGACAGTGGGAGGTGGGGAGGTAGGGAGAGATAGCATGGGAAGAAAAGCCAGATATAGGTGAAGGGGAGGAAAGCAGCAAATCACACTGCCACGTGTGTACCTATGAAACAATCTTGCATGTACCCCAAAACATAAAATATAATAAAAATTAAAAAAAAGAAGTGTGATCCACAATTTAAATATGAAACTCATTTTAAAATTGAAGGCATTCATAATTTTCTACTCAGACATTATCAGTGAGTTTTACTTCTTTTTCTCCTGCTACCCCATGTTGATATTTTTTACTCCATTCTAGTAAATTTTTACACCACTGCTAAGCAATTCTTTTTTTCTTCCATATGGACAAATTCAAGAAAAAATAGTAATTGTAGACAACAATTTTTAAACCTTTAGCAATGAAAAAGCTTAACTCAATCCCATGGAAAAAGTGTATATTCTTTAACTTAGTTTATTTATTTTCGTTATTGGGTCAAGTAATATTCAAGAACTTATGATATAAGTTGGGATCTAGAAGCAGCTTTCTAATATTTTACTCTAAAAGTTAAATTACAGGATATATTGTGGTTCTGGATAAGTTACATTTCCTTATATAAACATGTTACTTACAACTATATTAAGCAAAAGAATAAAAAGTGGTACTCTTAAATTGACAATTTCATTCTTTCCTAGAAATTGGGGTAAAACATTTGGTAGGTATAATAATGTCCTACACATTTCAAAGGCTGTTAGTTAGCAATTCAGCCCATTTCTCAATAGGTAAATTCAACAATGATTTGATTCCCCCACAATATAGAGAATACTACAGTGGCAGATTAAGATAGGAAAGTCTATCACTAGCAATTAAAGAAGTTTTCATTCCAGCTAGTGAGATAACTGATAGAATAATTAAATAAAAGATATGTACATACATGTATACTCCTAAAATTAATGGTTAAGACAAGAAGTATTGTAACAGTTAGAGAAGGGATAAAAACATAGCTGGGCCAAAGAAGGCAAATTATGATAATTGAGAACCTGTGAATAGATTTCTTTTTCAAGACACATCTGTGACTCACGTAGTATTTGGAAGATTGTTGAAAATAAGCATTAGAATTTCTGATGGAATCAATTTAAAATTGTATCTTGTTGAAGCATATTTAAAACACACATATAAAGTAGCAAACAGAACAATTACCTTTAAAATTGGGTCTGATTCTTGCATCATATCCTGATGTCCTCCCCATTAATTTATCCAGAAAGTCAGAAGGTGACATTGGAGCACTTCGAGATCTTGCACTATTTGTTTCCTTTGTGGCAACCAAACTACAAATAAGAACAAACATACAGACTTTACAAAAAGAAGTATTTCTAATAATTGTTACCTACAAATATAAAATAGAAATGCTAAGCTAAAATATCTTTGACAACAAAAAACTTTAGATACCACACAGTGAAGATTATAAGACAGATATTTATAGATTTATAATCGATACTTGTTAGTTTTCATGTATATTCAGTCCAATTGTCAGAGGTAGCATTCTTTTGAATTAAACCTGAAAA
This sequence comes from Cacajao melanocephalus, assembly GCA_963573385.1. Classification (NCBI taxonomy): domain Eukaryota; kingdom Metazoa; phylum Chordata; class Mammalia; order Primates; family Pitheciidae; genus Cacajao; species Cacajao melanocephalus. The sequence goes on from CAUYLG010057046.1 coordinate 1,640, forward strand.
TAAAGGCCACTTCTAAAATATTAAGGCTTCAAATCTGTATTTACAAAAACCTGATTTCTGAGAGCAATTTTTAACCAATGTATCCTTATGGCTTTAAGTATAACAAAATATGAAAATTCAACTGTAAACTGAAATCTTATTGCTTTTATTGAGGGGAAAACATCACCTTTCAGGTTTTGTGAATTTTTCTTAGCAGTAAAACCTTATGTCTAATAAGTTAAACAATGTTTTTTTCCTTCAGTTAGAGTGCTTCCTGAATTAGTAACACACTAAGTTAAATTCATTCTGTTTTCACTTACATGTCATTAATCTACAATACCTTTTGTTCAGATCTAAAATTTGTGTGTGAAGATTGAGAAATTACCAAAAATGTACCACGTGCACCTGGATATTATATTATTAGAACTTGTGTTCAGGAAAAGTAGTATGTTCCCATATTCTTTTCACCTAATTTTTTTTCCTAGAAATCCATAGTGTAGGCTGCTTCTTCTGTCCAGCTCTTCACTTACATAGGCTTCTCCAGCAGAAGCTGGGCCCTCCTTGTTAAGATCCAATGATTCTTTTTATCCACAGAGTTTTGCTCAGGAAAGTGATGCTCTCTGGAACTGATGTGTTCAAGCTGATGTCACTTCCTGAAGATCATCAATCATCACATGCTTCCAGCTCTGTCACTCAACTCAGAACATTGCCAAATCTCAAACCATTTGGGTCACCATATGAACACAGCAAGATCAAGTTATTAAAATCCTTAGATTTCTTCTGCCAGAATTTTAGTAAGAAGTAAAATTGGGGCTTAGAGCCATTATCATTAAGTTGTCCACCACAGGGATATATGCAGTGATTCATGGGCACAGTTTTAAAATATCATCAATCTCAGTGATAATTTGAGAATGAGATTTCTGTAATCACAGAATCACAAATAATAGTATCTATTAGCTACTGCCCTATTCTAAAGGTTACTTCTGGTTCTGGGCACATTCAGTCACTTGTCTTCCCAGGGACTTTCATTCTGTCATTCTTGCTTTCTTCCAGAATGAAAGCATTTCTTCTTTCTGTTCTGTTGGCTCCATATGACTTTGTGACCGTTTATCTCTGATTATTATTGCTCAACCAAACTCTCTGTCATTGTGATCACTGGGAATTTTATTCTAATACAAAAATCATTACAATAATAAATAATTTTTTTTTCAAAAAACCTGTCTTTTCAATGACTCTAGAGCTTTCCTCTACCATCTGGTTTTAAGTAACTTTTTCCCACCCTATCAAGCAGCATTTGCTTACATTCCATGGCTCAAGAACAGGGTGGGAAAACATTGTAGGAGCTTCTGTAGCTACATGTTGCTGCTTCTAAACCATTCTCTTTATTTCCCTTGCTTAATCCCTCCTTTCAGTTATCAGAAAATAAACTCTTCCATCCTCCTACCAACAAATATAGCAACTTACCTTGATCTGAACAAATAACACTCTGCCTGTTTCTCTTTTAAAAATACTAGATGACTATGTATACTGAACTGCAATCCTTCACATTGTATACTAAGTGTGGGAAGATTATCCTAGATTAACAGGGGCAGTCCTACATGAAACAACATATAAGGACATATGTCTTTATAAGGATACATGCAACAACATCTATCCTCATAAGAAGGAGGCAGAATTACATTTGATGACAGACAGAAGAGGGAAAGCAATGTGACCATGAAGACAGGAATTGGGGTGATGCAGCCACAGACAAGGAATGCTGGCAGACACCAAAGCTGGAAGAGAAAAAGGAATGGATTATTCCCTATAGTTTCTGGAGGTAGCATGGACCTACTCATACCTCGCTTTTGAGCCAGTGAACTGATTCCAGACTTCTGTCCTGCAGAACTGTTAGAGAATAGATTTCTGTTCTTTGTGGTAATTTGTTACAGGTGCCACAGGAAATACCAGCCTTCTAGTGAATTTATTGTTTTGGTCATGGTGCCTTTCAACCCCAGAATTACTCTGTTTCTTTTTTTTTTATAATCTCTGTCTCTTTATTATTTCCTTTTTGGAAAGATACTATCATACTTTCTTTTTAGTTATTTGGACATGGTTTCCTTTAATTCTTAAATGTGCTTTAAATAGTTGATTTGAAGTCTTTGTCTAGTGATTGCAATGTCTTTGCTAAGCAAGCTTCTATTGATTGCATTTTTCCTGTGTTTAGTCCATACATTTTTGTTTCTTTGCAAAACGTACAACTTTTATTGAAAACGACATTTTAAGTAACATAATGTGGCAACTCTGGAAATCATATTCTCTTTTCTCCCCAGAGGTTTCTTTTTTCTTTTTTTTTTTTTTTTTTTGTGTGTGTGAGACAGAGTCTTGCTCAGTCACCCAGGCTGGAGTACCGTGGCGGGATCTCAGCACACAGCAGCCTCTGCCACCCAGGTTCGAGCAATTCTTCTGCCTCAGCCTCCTGAGTAGCTGAGACTACAGGGGCACACCACCACACCTGGATAAGTTTTATATTTTTAGCAGAGATAGGGTTTCACCATCTTGTCCACAATGGTTGTAATCTCCTGACCTCATGATCCACCCACCTTGGCCTCCCAAAGTGCTGGCATTACAGGCATGAGCCACTGCGCCTGGCTGCTCTTTTTAAAATGGACTTTTCTGAACTAATTCTGTAAAGACTACTTTCTTTATAATATGTCATCATTAGACCATTAGTTTGGAGATCAGCTAGTCATTGGACACGGATTTTATTAAATTTTTAGAACAAATAAGTCTCTCAGTATTTGTTGGAGGCTCTGAGTCACAGAGTCAGACCTTCAACACTATGTCAGGCAGTTGATAACTCTACTCACAGTCTGCTTTCACTTGTGTGAGGTCTAAAAGCCATGCAGAGTTGAGAGCTTAGGGTCTTTTCATGTCTTTCCTGAAATGCACACAACCCTGGGTGTCCTACTTGGCTAGGGCTGCCATGACATAGTATCATGAATAGGTGGCTAATGCAAGAGAAATTAACTTTCTTAAAATTCTAGAAGTTCAAGATCAAGTTATTAGCATGGTTGGTTTCCTTTGAAGGCCTCCTTTGTTGGCTTGTAGAATGGCCATTTTCTGTTTCTTCATATGATCTTTACTATGTGTGTCTGTTCTAACTTCTTCTTATAAGCATATCAGGCATATTGGATTAGGGCATATTGTTTTACCTTAATTAGCTCTTGGTAAAGTAACAAACCTTACCTCCAAATAAAGTCATGTTTGGAGGCACTGGCAGGTAAGACTTCAACATTTAAAGTTTTGGGGAAAAAAAATTCAGGCTATATGCATGGCCTTCCAGATGCCCAGGAATACATGCAGTTTTCCAAAACCATATCAACATATAACTCCACTGCTTTTCCATTTAACAGTTTTAAATGTATTGTTTGCCCCTACTACTACTCATTGCTTTAGGCACCTGTGAAGTTAAAAAATTGACTCTAAATGTTTTAAACAAACTTCTCCAGGAAAAAGGCTTTTTGCAGTGGGTAAACTCCAAGTTAGGTCAAAGAAAAACAGATTTGCAAATGGGGTCCTCCAGAAAACCTGCAGACAAGTTAAATAACGATAGTTCTTTAAGAATAATCCCTGAAAGGATTTCAGACTCCATGCTGTCCCCTCTGGTGGCTGCCAGAATGTGGACTTTGCTGTAATTTGGGGCTATTGATTTACATTGTCAACACGGAGCTAAAGAGAGGAAGTGGGAAATACAGCAAAATATAATGCCACAAATCCCAGTGTTTTTACTAAGAGAAAGATGTTTTTCTTCAGAAAACAACTTCAGGAATCACTACAAGCCTCTGATTGTCAAGAGTTTTGAAAAAGTTGATTCTCACAATTATTTTGTTGTCGGTTTTCTTGTTGCTTTCATGGAGGAGAGAATTTTTGAAAGTCTTACTCTACTATGTTTTTCTTTCTCTACTATTTTTGCTTCTGTCACTCTCTAATAATGCCTTCCTAGACTTCTTTTTGTATTTGTTTACTATGTCTTTGCTTTAAATAACCATATTCCTCACAGCTCCATTCTGGAGCTCCTCCTCTTCTCTCTTTATGCATAATTTTATTTACTCCCATGCTAGCTATCAACTACATACCATGAACTATTTTGTAGGACTTTCAAAAAATACCTTTTTTCATAAGTAATGTCAAAATTTGCTTTTATTTATTTATTTATTTTTATTTAGAGACGGTCTTGCTCTGTTGCCTAGGCTGGAGTACAACAGCACTATCATAGCCCCTGAAATGTTGGACTTCTGGGCTTAAGCAATCCTCCTGTGTCAGCCTCCTAATGGGGTCTCACTATGTTGTCCAGGCTGGTCTCCAGCTCCTGGACTCAAGCAATGCTCCCACCTTGGCCTACCAAAGCACTGGAATTACAGGCATGAGCAGCTGCACCTGGCCAAGATTTGCTTTTAAAAGAAAGGATGTCTTTAAGATTTTCCCATAATAAATATCCAAAAACTGTAGGGTAAATATACTAACTGATTGTTATTCTTGTGGCAGTAATGAAGAAATAATTATGTCTATTTATCTATCAATCTATGTATCCTCTCTCTCTCTCTCTCTCTCTCTATTTCACAAGGAGTAGTCAGCACAATAAAGAAAAAAATGATTAAGAAGATTTAATTAAGATTAAAGATTTAATTAATTTTAGGTTTAAGATTTTCACTATCTACCAACAATTTTTATAAAATGAAGGTAGTTTTAGTTCTCTAGGCAGATAAATGCTAAATTTTAATGATAATACTTTCTTGCATTCATACAATTCATATCTTGAAAAAGTCTGTCTTTTCTAGTAGTTTTCATTAACCCATGTCTAAGATATTTTTCCAAATGTTGCAATTAAACATTAATCTTGAAATAGAATAAGAAAATTTTAAAAATCACATTTTTTCATCTCATACCACGCAGTCATTTATCCATTGCAACCAGCTATTATAATAGTTTAATACTTGAACCAATATGAGAAATAAGGTATTCTAGTAGTGGATGTAGAGATGTCATCTTTGTGTACTTTTTAAAAAAGTATTACTTCAAACATAAGTAGTGGTAGGAACTGGCATGGTAAGTGCCATGTGATGCTTCCATTTTCTGTAGTATGTGATCATGTTGCTTACAAACTCTTGGAATTCTGGACATTTATAGGAAGACAACAGGATTAAATAATCAAAATATAACACAATTTTACACACATACACACACACACCCACACACACAATGCTCAGTATAATTGTATTATCCCAAATTCCTGTTTGAATATTTCAACTCCTATTAGCAAGCACTCTCAGCATCCAAATATCCTATTTGAATAACTAGATTTAAAAGGCAAGATTGTTATTGTTTAAATATGAAAAACTCTTTCTTAATTTTTTAAAGGTTACAAATTGTTATTAATATTTAAAATCGCATATCATTTCTTTTGATGTATTCAGAAAGCAATAATTGAGCTACTGCAATAACTGTGCTTTCCTGAAATTTGATCTGATATTGGTTCTGTAAAAATTCTATTTGAAATATACTTTCGTTGCCAAAACTATTTGCTTCCAAATATATTACGTAAAAGTCATGACAAATTCACCAGGGATGGAAATATATAAAAATCAATTTAATAGAGGACAAGAGTTTTATGAGTAGTAGCTCATTTATTTATTTATTTAGCAGCCATTATTGACATGTTCCAAAGAGCCTGGCATCATGCCAAGAATAGTCTCAAAGAGAAAAACAATTATAAATAAATAATTATATATATATATATATTTATATTGCATATATAAAACTTCAGTGTTTAACCTTTTGAAAGATCAATATGTTGTTAAAATAGTTTCTGCTAATATATAAATGTTCATTGTTTATGCAATTAGTAATTAATCTGGAGGAAGGAAAACATACTACCTCTTATCAGTAGCATAGTATAAGATGGAAGATGTATCTTCATTAAGTAATTTTAGACGGGTGTGAGGCATTTCATCTTGTAGCAGAAATTCTACTAAAATGATTTGTTTTCTCTAAAAACAGTTATATATTTTATAATCAAATGTCCCTTTACTATTCTTTAATACTGAAAATTAAAAATATATGTTACCATGAATGTAAATTAAACACAAAAGTATGATTGTCTTGACATGGCACTTAAAATTAATAGAAACTTGAATGTAATTGGATCAATATATTGAGAGCAATACATGAAATATACATTGGGTTGGGATGAGGAGGAATATGTAAGAGATGATAAACTATTTTTAAAATATGATACACAAACTTTTATAAGCTTTTTATAAATGGAGAAAAGTTTACTACTAAAAATCATAGTGCATTTATTATGTAAACATATCTTTTCTTATATCATGATGTAATCGAATATATGATATATATTGCAAAAATGATTTTTGAGTTCTTACGTAATTTGCCACTGTGCTACAAACAGTAAGGTACATAAAAAACAAATCTGAGTCTTCAAAGTGTTGACAGTTCAGTCGATTACTCTGTCTGGTCTCCTTATGATGTGAGCAGGAGCTGAGAAATGAGATGATAATGAAGTGAATGATTGGTTGATTCCCTTAATATGCTGTGAGAAAAATCCTTATGTTTTATAACAGGAATCCAAACGAAGCTCTACAGATTGATGCCTATAAAATGAAAAAATTCTGAAAAGATTAATATTTAGATTTTATTTATGAATTGCTATGGTCTCAATGTTTATGACTCCCCAAAATCCAAATGTTAAAATCCTAAACCCCAAGATGATGGTAATAGGAGTAGGGACCTTTGGGAGGAGATTAGGTCATAAAGGCTCCAAATGAGATTAGTGCCTTTATGAAAGACATCTCAGACATTTGCCTTGCCCCTTCCACCATGTGAGGTTACAGTAAAAAGATAGTGGTCCATGTACCAGGAAGTAGGCCCAAAACCAGACAATTTGCTGGTGCTCTGATCTTACAGTTCCCAGCCTCAAGAACCATAAATTCTGTTGTGTGTAAGCCATCCAGTTTATAGTATTTTGTTTTTGCAGCCTGAAAGCACTCAAGTGCTAGTGATGTTCCGTTCAGTGACACAGAGCCACTCAATTGCTCATGGGCAATTGCTTTTAATTTTAAAGATTCACATTGTTTACTCAAAATAAATTATCGTTAGCAAAATTACATTGAGTTATTGGCTAAAAAGCATTTTTACATAGTCTACTCCTTCCTTTTCTGATAGGAGTGGAGGCTTTGCTTACAGAAAAACTTCCTATCAGCTACAATTCTTACTCCAATATATTTCTCCAAAACTTTCTTATTACAGTCATATCTGAGCTTTGTACTATGTGAACATTAGCAGACAGCCCTTAGAAAACTAGTCATTTAAGGGAACTAGTCATTTATTCATGGTAATAAATACATAATATGAGGCTCCACATAACCAATTTGGCATCCTACTCTAAGTTTAAATAGCCCACATCATTTGTACATACATATTCACAATCTTTTTTTTTCTTCTAAGTTTTTAAAACTCAGGGTAGGAAGAGGCAATGAAAAGAAACTCAGTATTAATTAAGAATGAATTTTGGATAAGAAACTTTACCATCAAAGCCATTTCCATTTTGTCTAAACTTCCTAGTTTCAACAAAACTGACATATTTATAGCAAGTTACTAAGATGGTTAGCAAATTAGCTATGATCAGTACTTTGGAAGGAAGCAGCTTTGACTTTTTTGAACAGTCTTTTATTTATGAAGCTCCTCAAAATCTGTGGTAATTAGCTTGCCTCCCACACCTCACTTTTCTTTTCTATGCTGCACCAAGTATTTCATTTACTATTAACTTTTCTTGGAAACTCTGTGTGGGCTCATACACATTCCCATCAATGAATGTTTTTTAACTTAGGTATTTTATATATTCTTATTTATACAAAGATATGCTACTACAAAGTTCAGAGACTTTAATTTCATAAAGATCAGCAGAAATTGATTCATCCAACTATTAAAACAAAACGTCAAAATTTAACAATAATATCCAATAAGATAAGAGTAATAGCTGGGTGCAGTGGTTCACGCCTGTAATCCCAGCACTTGGAGGCCAAGGTGGGAGGATGACCTAAGTTCAGGAATTTGAGACCAGCCTGAGTAACATAGCAAGACCTCTTCTCTACAAAAAATAAAAAATTAGCTGGAGAGATAGCAAATGCCTGTAGTCCCAGCTACTCTGAGGCAGGAGAATAGCCTGATCCCAAGTGGTCAAAGCTGCAGTGAGCCATGATTATGTCACTGCACTCCATCGTGGGCAACAGAGCGAGACCCTGTCTCAAAAAAAAAAAGTGGAGGGGAGAGTAAAATATATTCACTCACTTTTAGAGGATGAAAATTGCCAATAAATATAGGTGCTTTTAAGATTACTTTTAGTATAATTGTCAATAAGTGTCTCTTCTAAATACACCTTAAAATTCTGAGAGAAAATAGGAAAGTTGAAGGTGAGAAACATAATGTGGGTTTGAGACAAATCTTCAGACATGGGGCCACAATGTTCCGTGTATCTATTTTCAAAAGTTATTTGCACAGAGGGAACAATGGCTCATGGGAAACAAATCAGTGCCTAGACTACTGAAGCAGAGAAGGTTTGGGGTGTTATGGATAAAGAGTTTACTATGTATTCACCATCTCCATGAACCAGTCCTGTAGATTTATGGGTCCTTGTGAAAAAATTTCTATTTTTTGGGCTTTTCTAAATTGTAGTATCAAAAGCAATTGATATTTCTAGCCACAATTTGAAAAATAAGATGCAGAATGGAAGATGTGAGCATTTTACTCATCTCCCTACGCTTCAGTGTAGGGGGAACTAAAGAGAAACTTGGTCGCCAGGAATATGTGATGTTTTGAGTATTTCAAGCTAAAGCAGAGTGCGTAAGAAAAACAATCATTGCAGTGAAGACACTATCAGTGAAGTAGGCCTTACGTTAATTTTTGAACATTAATAATTTAAAAAAGAAGGCTAACATAGAAGAATCTTTAAAAGACTATTTTAAAACACCTCTGGAGACTGAGAAATCGCTAAAACTTGATGGGCTACTACCATCTTGATTCTTGTCACTGTCAGCAATGTGCCAGTGAAATATGATTATTATTTTGAAGTGATCTCCTTTCTACCTGCACTTTAATAAGGACTTGGGAATTTTAATTTTTTGAAGAGAAATGATAGCTGCTTCCTTATCTCTTAGGCACAGGAATAATATACATGTTATCATTTAATTATCTTAACAATCTTGTTAGGCATCATTACCAATAGATTACAGACAAAGAAACAAAAGTATTTAGAAAAGTTCGTATTTTTTTCTAGGTCACTCAGATAATGAAAGTAAAAGCCTACATTTTAAAACAAACGAAAGCTTCCACTTAAAACAATTAGAAATGCTTTTTTAAAAAATGTAATGCCAGTGCTAAAAAACACAGTGAAAAATGACATGATTAAGATCTAGAAAAAGAGAAACTTGAAGGTGATCCCTATATTTGGAGATTCATTTTCCTTTGGGGTGGCAATAAATTTTGTTAAGTAGTAGCTGAGAGGATAACAGCTTGAAAACTTGAAAACTTTATGGGTTTAAGAAGACAAAATTGCATTCTAAGATTCACCAAAATGATGAACTCACATGAGTTAGAGATCTCAAAGAATTATAACTTTTAAAATTCAACTTCAGTAAAAATGACCCAGAAATACAGAACCATAGAAGGAAGGTAAGTATTACTGAAATCATCTCAATTTCCAAAGCTAGAATGCAATAATAATCCCAGACTGCTAGCAACTCATCTCTCTAAATAAATGCAAACATATTAAATACATCCTTTCTGGAGGAAGAATATATCACTCTAAACCTCAAATATTATCTAATTCATGTGTACAATAGCAGGGATGTAATACAAATAAGCAGGAAAAAAAGTAAAAGAGAATTAACTTTAAGATCTAAAATCAAGACAAATGTGAAATAGAAATAGATACACCAAAGATTCAGATGATGAATTTGTCACAGTGACTAAGCTTTATATGTTTAAGTAGATAAAAAATAAGACTGAGAAGTTCAGCATGGAAATTTATTATAATCAATAACTAAATCACAATTCCATAATTTAAAAACATAATAAAATTAAGAACTCAATTATCTTAACAGCAGATTAGGCATAGCTAAAAGGAGAATTACTTCTTTGGAAAGTAGACCAGAAGAAAATGTATAGAAGGCAGCATGGAAAAACAATAAAATGAAAAATAGAGAATAGACTGTTAAAACTTATAGTAAAAAGTTCTAATATCTATAAAATTGGAAAACCAGAATATGAAGATGAATGAAGCAATATGTGATCAGTTAATTGCTGAGAATATTCCAAAGCTAAGAACATCTAGCTGCAGAATTAATAAATACTACAAATTCCAATCACTAGCAAAAAATCTTCTTGATACATCAAACATGTAAAAATAAACACAAGAAGAAAAATCATAAGTGCAGTTGATAGCCAAGTAATTTAAAATTTTTTATAGATTTTATATGGACTTTAAGATTTTTAACTGCTTTTTGATAATGATTTTTGTTATGAATAGACGTGTCTCAACGAGGTGCACTGGCTAATTAATTCAGAAAAGTGAGGTTTTGCTGATTTATACACTGTGTATCTTCCTCCTTTTCAGTTTGTGTACCATACTCTCAAACGGGTTTTTAACACTTCCTTTCAATCACACTGCATCTCCTGATTTCATTTATTTTCCAATTTTCTACATTGCTATTTCACATTTACCTCTCTTCTCAGTTTTTAACATCTTATTCTCCATTCTTTGAGAGAACAGAAGAAATCAAGAGATCAATCTCCCTCTGCCACCTGTGTTCCTCTACGAGCATCAGAAGACATTTAATTCTGTTTTCACTTCTGTTACTATGGATGGGCTGCCTATGCCCTAGCATAGGCCAAACTTTCAAATGTGCCTTGGATCTCATCTGCTCTTACCTACTCAAAGGTATCCTAGCCCTGCCTCTTCCACAAACAACACCCTCTCTACAAGATTATTCCTATTAGCATTCATACCATGCCTTTATTTGTGTTATTAAAACCAAACAAAAAAAAATCTTTAAAGCTTGCCTCAGCCACCTGCCACTTTCTTTTAAAAGCAAAACTATAATTACACATACTCACAATGTGTAATTCCTCTCTGTATATAGACAGTGCCTAGCTTATGATGATTCGACTTACTATTTTTTGACTTTCCGATAGTATAGGCTGTCATTTGTTTGCTGCTGTTGTTGTTAAAAAACTGACAACGGCTGTATTAAAATAATAAAGATTACACTTATTTTTTACTTTCAGTACAGTTTTCAATACATTACGTGAGATATTCAACACTTCATTATAAAATAGGCTTTGTATTAGATGATTTTGTCCAACTGTAGGCTAATAATGTAAGTGTACTGAGCATGTTTAAGGTAGATTAGGCTAAACTATAATATGCAGTAGCTTAGGTATATTAAATATGTTTTCAACTCAGGATATTTTCAACTTATGATTGGTTTATCAAAATGTAACCCCATCATAAGTCGAGCAACATCTGTATTTGCTCTTGAATCCACACCAGCCTTTTTCACCACTCCATCAATAAAATATTCTTGTCAAAGTCCTAATATCCTCTACAGAGCTAAATCCAATCGTTAATTCATATTGACTTTTTTTCTTTAATAACACTTCCCTTGGTGATCTTATCTCGTCTCATAGTTTTAGATATAGTATACAGAGCATTGAGAAGTTTCAGTTTACCTCAGTTATGAATTCCCCTGTACTACAAACTATTGGGTCCAACTGCCTACTTGTCATCTCCACTTGGATATCTGACATTACATCCAAATCAGACTCCTACTATTTCCACACAGTTTTGCTCTTTCCCTATTCCTTTCAAACTTGGTTAATAGCAACTGTATTCTTCCAGTTCTCAAAATGAAAATTTTTGCTAATTCCTAACTCCACTTTTAATTTTTATGTATCATATCCATCCTGTTGGCCTTACCATCTAATTTTATCCATAACCCAAACATACCTTACCACATTATCTTTGACTGGTCTGGTCCAACTGTCTACTAGTTTTTACCTTTGCCTGAAGTGCTCATTGATCCTCTATTCATCTCATTAATTCTTCCTTATTATTATGATCCATATTTAAGCATAATTTCCCCAGGAAGCCTTAACTATTATCTCTAATTTTATAAAATACTACTAAAATGTGTCTCAAGTTTGTGTCTTTCATTGGTAGCACTTGTTGCAATTGCAACTGTCAATTTTTACAGGATCAATATGTGTCTATCTGCCTCCTTTATAGGATCTACTATTTAAGCAAAAATTCTGACTGTTTCATTGTTTAAATAGCTCTAAAAGCAATTCAAAGTATCTAGAGTAACTAAATAAATATTTTTGAAATGGATTAACTGAATATAATCAGGGAGAAGTCAAGCCTCAGAATTTGATTCTCCAAACCAACCAGTACTCATGCATTGAGTATACGTTTGACACTAGAGAAGATTTAACTATTCTCTTCTCTCATCTTTGTGCCCGAGTTAGGAGTGATGCTGATGAATAATAAAAAATATATTGAAATTGGCCCAATTTTGCCATAGAACTGATGTTTACTTTTTTTTTTGAATAAGCATAGAAATTGATCTTCCTAGTCTTAAAACTTGAAACTTATGTTTGTCTTGTCTGACTTCCTTTCTCAGAAAACCTGCCATCAGTTCTCTTAGATAGTATCAAGGAACTGAAATGTACCAGATCACCACATCCAGATAATGAGACACCAAACCCTACATCCATCAACTCCTGGGGAGAAATTGAGACTAATCTCCCATCTCTTGGCTAAGATCACCCAAATAAAGACTTTCTTTCCTGGCAATACTCATTGTCTCAGTGATTGGCTTTCATTGCAGTAAGCAATGGGACCTAGATTGAACCTCTGATGTTTGGTAACAATATTACAGAACAAGGATTTAGAAATAGATAAAAAATCAAGATGTAGAAATCTAAAAGAGAAGCTTAAACCATCAAAATCATAGTCTGAAAATTATCATTTAATGATGAAACTGGTAAGTTGTGAATTAAAATGCTGTCAGTGTCTTTTTAACCAGGCTTGATATTGCAGTAGTGTTATATTCAGATCTTACATAAATTAGTGCTTATTAGGAGTATCTATATTCAGTGCTAGCTAGTTGCCAGTGATAAATTATAGATCATTTATGCATGAGCATGGCATGTTTGAATGTGAAGAGTTAATATTGGGTTATGGTGGGGGTGGGGTGGGGAAGAAGGACTCCATTCAATAGTGAAATATATGACAAAAATTAGTGTAATTATCTGAGATTTCTTAAGTCTAGTCTTTATTCAGTTTGTTGGTTTTACCTATAAAATTTATTTTCATCATACACTCATTTATTTTTACTAAGCTTTGAAAATGCTATGCTTGAAATTAATGGTAATTGTTATAACTTCATAAAAATTGTCTCTTCTTATGGCTAATAGTTTATTTCTTTATAGATTTGGCATCAGCTTATTTCAACTGAAAGAACTAAAAGGCGGTAATTCAGCTAATTAACTCATTGATTTGTATCTTCTTAATGACTTATTTATTTTAAAGAAAACTAATTAAGTGTTTCAGAATACACTGAAAATTACTTAGAAAAGACATAATATCTCCTATTGTGTCACGCTCAAGATAATAAAATGAAAGGCATCATGATGCAATGGTTGAGCCTCCAGATGGATAGCCAGGAAGCTTGTATTTTGTTCTTTTCTGTCATTAACTAGTTGTTTGGCCTTGGGCAAGTCAGATATTTTACCAGTACACATCTCTCACAGATAAGTTTAGTAAAATAAATGATGCAACATGCCCATATGTTTAGAAAACTGCCAAGATTTTATACTGAAGTTTGGCTTTTTCATTGGATACCATGACTCTTTTGGTCAGAGATATCTTTAACTGAAATGGAGAGAAATCCACTCAACCTAGTTTATGTAAAAGAGCCCTGAATGGTAATAGTAGTATCTCATAAAACCCAAATGTTGAAAAAACGGACAAACTTCAGAAAAGACTGAGTACCATAAAGTTAAGAATCTGATTGACTTATCCTAGTTCATGAGTTCAACTCCTGGTTGAAACTGCTTTAGCAAGAGAGGTTCAAAGTCACTCTGCAAACATGTAGTTGTAGAAGCCTTGACTGACAGCCTTGTCTACTAGTTTTCCTTAAATAATTTCTCATTCATGACATTTGGTTTTTCATAACCCAACGACTGAATGAATATTTAAAGCAGTTTGGGGTTTATATTGTTTTGTTTTTAATAGTTCAATTTTGGTTTTGGTATTCTAAGAAAGATTTTGAATAATTCAAAAGAAATCTATGAGTTTAGGTAAAACTCAGTGAAAATTTATAGGATGAAGGACTTCTGAAACAGTGCTCCAGAATTTCAGGTAGGAAAATGTTGAACAGGCAGGTAAAAAGAGTAAGTCTCCTAAAACCTGTGATGGGAAAGAGCATGGGAAATACAAGAGACTAGTAGAGTGTCAGCATGGCTGGAAGAGAGATAGAGACCATCAAACTAATAACAATTGAGGCTGGAGACCTCTACAGATACCTGATCATGCAGTGCCTTACGGATCAAATTATTGACCTTTATATTCATAGCCCCTTTAAGAGACAATCCTAGTGGTCAGAAAAAGAGTTGAGGGTAGTCTTGGTAATTTTAATAGCAGTGGGGATGGAGAAGGGTAGAACAATCTAAGAGACGTATAATTAATAAACTCCACAGAATTTGGTGATGTTTTGGTACTGGATGTGAAGAAGAATGTCTCGAGGATTGAAGTGGTATCATTCATCTGGGGTAACACCTGCAGTTTGTCATCCCATGGCCACAGAAAACTAGGACACAGATACACACAGTGGGGTTAAGGGTGGAAGTTTAATAAGGTGAAAGAAATAGCTCTCTGCACAGCGAGGGGTCCTGGAGAAAATGTGTTACTGCTTCCACAAGTGAAATGCAGAAGGTTTTATAGATGAGCTTGATGGGGTGGTGTCTGATTTACACAGGGCACGAAAGATTGGTCAGACCAGGTGTGCCATTTGCATAGGGTGCGAAGAAGCTGCCCACCTCACCCCAGTCTTCTTTTATGCAGATGGGTTCTCTACCTGGCTGATTCCATGTTGCCTAGTTCTTTACTGTACATGTGGTGACAAAGAAAAGCAAAGATGGAGCCTTCATGTTGAACATACATGGCTTCCAGGTAACCCTTTTCTACTGGCACAGCTGCCGGCATTCACCTGTGCAAGCATCCAGATTGATTATCTACATCTGCAGTTTGATTTTTCAAGCTGCTCTTTGTTAGAAAAGAAATGATTTGGGGGCTGCTTTTTGTTAAAAGGGAAGCCTTGCTGAGGACTCCTTTACCCTCACTATCTGCCTAAATAATTTATTTCTAGCTTCTGTATCAGGATGACTGCAGTGGCTTTAAAATTGTTTCTCAAGTTTTTTTGAACTCCTTTCTTCAAAGAGTGGTGCCTAATTTCCCTCCTCTTGAACATTGGCTGGGTTAAGTGACTTGATTGTGCATGAATTTTGTGGTTAGGTTCTCAAATGCATTGCAACTTCCATCTTGCACTCTTTCGAATCACTCACTCTGGGAAAGGTAATCATCATGTTGTGAGAACACTCAAGAAGCTACCTGGAAGAAACTCAGTGCTTCTACCAATAGGCTTCATCAATTTCCCAGCTATTTCACTGAGCCATCATAGAATCAGCTTCTCTATCCCAGTCAAGCCTTCCTGACTGAGATCTTGATATAAACCTCATGAAAGATTCTGAGCTAGGACACCTACTTAAGCAGCTCCTGAACTCCTGACTCACAGAAACTTTGAAGCTCATAGGTATTTATTGTTGTTTTAGGCCAATTAAATATCAGGGTAATAAAAAAAAACATTTTTTACTGAGAAGTTTTTGCATAATAATAAAATATGCTGATATAAAACTCAATAAATTTTCAATAAATCACAACATTTATTACTATTATGGCTATTATAAAAGTTAGGTCTTTAAGAGGATAGTTCAAATGAGGAACTGTTTCAGTGTTGCTATCTGACAAAGGTAGTGATTCTTCAATGGTTCAAACTTTTGTGTAGTTCCAGAGAGCAATAAAAGCACCCTTCTTTTTTTTTTTTAATTTATTTATTTAACTTTAGGTGCATACTATATCTGGCATTTCTCCCCATGTTATCCCTCCCAACCCTACCCTCCCTCCCCACCCCCAGCTGTCTCTCCCCTACCCTCCCAACTACCCCCAGTGTGTGATGCTCCTCTCTGAGTCCACATGTTCTCATTGTTCAGCACCCACCTATGAGTGAGAACATGCGGTGTTTGGCTTTCCGTTCTTGTGTCAGTTTGCTGAGAATGATGGTTTCCAGATTCATCCAAGTCCCTGCAAAGGATATGAACTCATCGTTTTTTATGGCTGCATAGTATTCCATGGTGTATATGTACCACATTTTCTTTGTCCAGTCTATCACTGATGGGCATTTGGGTTGGTTCCAGGTCTTTTCTATTGTAAACAGTGCTGCAATGAACATACATGTG
>CAUYLG010057048.1:0-28369 GCA_963573385.1 Cacajao melanocephalus
AAAATTTTGCAAGCTACCCATCTGACAAAGGGCTAATATATAGAATGTACAAAGAGCTAAAACAAATTTACAAGAAAAAAATGAACAAGCCCATCAAAAAATGAGCAAAGGATATGAACAGACCCATTTCAAAAGAAGACATTTATTCGGCCAAAAAACATGAAAAAATGCTCATCATCACGGTCATTAGAGAAACACAAATCAAAACCATCTCATGCCAGTTAGAATGGCAATCATTAAAAAATCTGGAGATAACAAATGCTGGAGAGGATGTGGAGAAATAGGAACGCTTTTACACTGTTGGTGGGAGTGTAAATTAGTTCGACCATTGTGAAAGACAGTGTAGTGATTCCTCAAGGATCTAGAAACAGAAATACCATTTGACCCAGCAATCCCATTACTGGGTATATACCCAAAGGATTATAAATCATTCTATTATAAAGACACATGCACATGTATGTTCACTGTGGCACTGTTTACAATAGCAAAGACTTGGAACCAACCCAATTGCCCGTCAATGATAGACTGGATAAAGAAAATGTGGCACATATACACCATGGAATACTATGCAGCCATAAAAATGGATAAGTTCATGTCCTTTGCAGGGAGGGATATGGATAAAGCTGGAAACCATCATTCTCAGCAAACTGACACAAAAACAGAAAACCAAACACCACATATTCTCACTCATAAGTGGTTGTTGAACAATGAGAACACATGGACACAGGGAAGGGAACATCACACTCTGGGGTCTTTTAGGGGGTATAGGGGTAGAGAAGAGCTAGCAGGGGTGGGGAGATTGGGGAGGGATAACATTAGGAGAAATACCTCATGTAGGTGATGGGGGATGGATGCAGCAAACCACCATGGTATGTGTGTACCTATGTAACAATCCTGCATGATCTGCACATGTACCCCAGAACTTAAAGTATTAAAAAAAAAAAAAAAAAGAGAACATAGGATTCAGATTGCAATCCTAACAAGTAGCTGGACAAGCCATTTACATGTGACTCTCAATTCTCTCAGCTGAAAAATGTGAAAATTCCCATCACGAATTATTTTAGCTTACATTTTTGAAAGTGACAAAAACATTGTTTTTTTCGTATTAAATGGTAAATGCCACAATCTTGGGAGTCCTTTGTTCATTCTTACTTAGTAGCATTATTAACTGTCTTAGTCCTAATAGGTAATCATTTTAAAGTATAATTTGGGACAAAAATGCTATTTATGCAGTTAAATATGTAAGCTGTCTCTGACTTTAGCTTTTGTTCTCTTTGAAATGGGGGTGATTATGGGCCTTTTCCCTAAGTCTAATGGATGGATACTTCCTGCCTTGATTCTGGTCAGAAGCATTTGAGAGGAAGGCAGTTGAAGCTCTTTTATCCTATTTTCAAGACTTTTAGGTAGCCCTTGCCAGATCTAAACCCTGGAAGGGACATTTAAAATGTAAAAAAAAAGAAATATCCCTGTATGCATCCACTTCTCAATACCTTAGAGCCCCTAATTCCAGATTCTCCAACTTTAGTAACATCAAAATTATCTGGAAATAATATGAAATATTCAGAATCTCAAGCTTCAATCACTGAGATTTAGATCTAAAAGTGCTAGGTGGGGCCTAGGAATCTGCATGTTTATGAATTCTCTGGGACTACAAATACAGATTTTCTGCAGATGACACTTAACCACTCTGTACAGTAGGATTTAGTCATATTCCTATAGAGAATATTTCTCAGAAAGTCAGGCCCAGATGCATTTGCTAATAATTTACCTTTGATGTTGCTGTTTTTTAATAGTCTGCCTAACTTTCTATTCTCTCAGCAGCTCTAATTCTCACAATCATAGCCTCTTTTAAAGACATTTCTATTTCTATATAGTGGTCATTCGAGGAGCTATGAGGCAACTGCTAAGGAAGTTAGCATTAGCTGAGCCCCTAAAACTTTGTATTATTCAAAAAATGGTCTGACTTATATGAAGAATATAAGACAATTTGACCAGTCATGGTGGCTCATGCCTGTAATCCCAGTGCCTTGGGAGGCTGAGATGAGGGGATTGCTTGAGGCCAGGAGTTTGAGACTACCCTTGGGAGCATAGTAAGGCCCCATCTCTACATAAAATAAAACAGTTAGTTGAGTATGGTAGTGGATGCCTATAACCCAGCTACTTGGGAGGCTGAGACAAGATAATAGCTTAAGCCCAGGAGTCGAGGTTACAGTGAGCTATGATTGTCTCACTGCACTCCAGTCTGGGCAATAAAGTGAGATCTTGTCTCTAAAACAAACAAACAAACAAACAGACGGATAATTAAATTTTTTGAGAGTCCTAGAGTAAGGAATAAGACAAGAAAAGTAAATGAGCTGTATAAACATATAAAAGCAAGAAAAAGTGATCATCTACAGATGATACAATTTATCAATAAAATAGAAAATTAACTGAAAACTCTTATAAATAATACATAAATAAATAAGGAAGGTGATCAATAAAAATATATTTACAAAAATTTTACAGTTATGATTGATGGACTTGGACTTAATTGGCTGCATGTAATTTTTGCAATAATGTTTGCCCTAATTATTGGCACACTTGTAGTGATAAATATTTGTTTCTTTTATTCATTTATCCATCCATCTATAAATTTATCACAGGTTAGTGCCAAAAAAGACCCTGAGGTAGTGATTAGTGGTGATGCAATCAGCATGCATTCCTTTGGTAGTTAAAGGGATAGGGAAAAAGGAAGTAAATGAGGTGTGGGTGGAGGGCATTCAAAGGAAAGTAGCCACTGATTTACAATAAGCCACAGTGATACAGCCAACTGTCAGCGGTTTCAGCTGCTCATAGTCACAGAATATTTTCAGAGAGAGAAACTGTGCTCTAGAATAATACTTTGGAGGAATAAAGGATAAGGTAATTTATTTGTGGAGTCCTTCTTATATACTGTCACTCATTGGTCATTTTTTAAAAATAATTTTTACTTTTTGTGGGTACATAGTAGGTGTATGTATTTATAGAGTACATGAGATGTTTTGATACAGGCATTCAATGTGTAATAATCACATCATGGAGAATGGGGTACTCATTCCCTCAGGCATTTATCCTTTGTGGTACAAACTATCCAATTATACTCTTTTAGTTCTTTTAAAGTGTACAATTAAGTTTTTGACTATAGTCACCCTGTTGTGCTATCAAATAGTAGGTCTTATTCATTCTTCCTATTTTTTTGTACACATTAACCACACCCACTTCCTCCCCTCGCCCCACTTCTCCCCCGACTACCCTTTCCAGCCTCTGGTAACCATGCTTCTACTCTCTGGGTCCTTGAGTTCAACTGTTCTGATTTTTAGATCCCACAAATACGTGAGAACATGCGATGTTTGTCTTTCTGTGACTGGCTCATTTCACTTCGTGAAATGCTGTTCAGCTCCATTCATGTTGTCACATATGACAGACTGTCATTCTTTTTATGGCTGAATAGTACTCCATTGTGTATAAGTACTACATTTTCTTTATCCATTCATCTGATGATGGGCATTTAGGTTGCCTCCAAATCTTGGCTGGGTGAAGAGTGCTATAACAAATGGAGGGCAGATATCTCTTCAATATACTGATTTCTCTTCCTTTGGATATATACTCAGCAGTGGGATTGCTCCACCATATGGTAGCTCTATTTTTAGTTTTTTGAGGAACATCCAAACTGTTCTCCATAGTGTACTAATTTACACTCCTACCAAGAGTGTATGAGGGTTCTCTTTTCTCTAAATCTTTGCCAGCATTTGTTGCTGCCTGTCTCTTGGAGGTAAGCCAACTGGGCTTTAACTGTGGTGAGATTATATCTCATTGCAGTTTTGATTTCTTTTTTTGACAGAGTTTTGCTCTTGTTGCCCAGGCTGGAGAGCAATGACGTCATTTTGGCTCACTGCAACCTCCAGCCCCTGGGTTCAAGCGATTCTCCTGCCTCAGCCTCGCAAATAGCTGGGATTACAGGTGCCTGCCACCACACCCAGGTAATTTTTTGTATTTTTTAGTAGAGATGGGGTTTCACTATGTTGGTCAGGCTGGTCTTGAACTACAGACCTCAGGTGATCCACCCGCCTTGTCCCCAAAAAGTGCTGGGATTACAGGGGAGAGCCACTGCAGCCTGGCATCACATGCCTGTTTACCATTTCTTTGTCTTCTTTTGAGAAAGAGAAATGTCTTTTCAGATCTCATGCCTAGTTTTTGATTGGATTATTAGATTTTTTCCCTATAGAGTTGTTTGAGCTTTTAAAACATTTTAGTTATTAACCTCTTGTCAGATAGGTAGTTTGCAAATATTTTCTCCCATTCTGGAAACTTTGTGTTATCAGGAATTAAATCCTCCAAACTTGCTTTATTTATCCCTGTTGGCAGGCAGTATAAAAGCCATATCCAGAATCTTTTGGTGTGGCAGTTTGAGTTCAAAGCAATATGATAAGGTAGAGATGACTTTTAGGACTAGCGATTTTGCATCTCATTTACAATATTTTTCGCCTAACCCAACACCATAAAGATATTCTTATTTTTTATGAACTTAATATTTGATCATTCACTCTTAGATCTACACTTTAGATAAAATTAACCTTTGTATTTGGTGGGAAGTAGGGGGTCAGTTTTAAAGTTTGCATATCCAACTGACTCAGCCAATTATTGGAAAGGCTATCTTTTTCTCTTGCACTGCAACTTCACTTCTGGACCTTTTAAAAGCACAATCTTTCATTGACATTTTTATGTACACAATTATATTATCCATAAATAATGACATTTTTAGTTCTTATTTTCTTATTTGTCTCTTTTTAAAAAAAAATCTTAAAGCCATGGTTAAGCCTTTTTCCATTTTTAACTGTGGAATAGAATTGATAAGAACTGGCATTGTTTTTTAAAATCATTTTTGATTGTCTTATTCCATAAAACTATTCAGATTCCCTACTTCTTCCTGTATTTCTTTTAGTTTAAGTTGTATTTATAAAAAAATTTATTTCATCTACATTTTCAAATTTATTAGCATAAAGATGTTGATAATATAATCTTTTAAAAACAGCTTTATTGCAGTATAATTGATACACAAAGAAGTGTACCTATTTAATGTGTACAATTTGATGAGTTTGGACATAATGCAAATACTCATCATATCATCCCCACAATCGAGGTAATAGACATATTCAATGCCTCCCAAATTTTCCTTGTGCTTGTTTTTTTTTAAAAAATTTTTTGATACTATCATGTTATTATCTTGTTAATATCTTTAGGAACCATGGTGGTACTGTCTTGTTCATTACTAAAATTGATGGTTTGCACACTCTTTTTCTCTTTTTTCACTAATCACTTCTGTTAGGAGGCTATCAGTTTTATTATCTTTTCAAAGAAATAATTTTTATATTTGTTGCCTTTTTCTTTGGTATGTATGTTTGTCTTCTATATTAATTTCTACATTTATTTTTGTTTGCTTCCTCCCCCAACTCCTGATTTTCCTACAGTTTGATTTTCTATTTTTTATTTAAAACATTTTTTGAGATGTATACTTATCTATTACTCTTTTTAAATACACGTATTTAAGCTGCATCCAAATGTTGATGCGTAAGGTACTCTGTTGTTAGTGTGTGTGTGTGTGTGTGTGTGTGTGTGTAGATGTGTGTATGTAATATCTAGTTCATTTATATTTAGCATTATATTAACTGAATTACTATTTGTTTTCTGTTTATCTTACCTCAGCTTCCTTGCCTTTTACTGCTTAGTCACTTCATAAATTATCCTTTCATTTTCGTCACTTATGAAGTTGTCATCTTTACTATTTTTTTTGTGGTTCCTCTAAAAATAAAAACAAACATCCTTAACTTCTTCCAATGTGATATAATTTAGTACTTGAATCACTTCTGAAAAATTCTAGGATTTTAGAACACTTTATTTCTATTTATCTTCCTCTTGTCTGTATTATTGTTAACTTACATTTTTCTCTATATATCAAACACCACAATGTATCACTATTATTGTTTTGGACTATGAATATTTATTTAGATTCCCCTACTTTTTTAAACCACTGTTTTGGTTCTTCCATCTTGAATTTCCTTGTTTCCATGTGGGATAATTTTCTTTATGTCTGACCAATACCCTTTAGAAGGATGCTTATTATGTTTTACTTAGTGTTTCTAGTTTTTTAAGGAATTTTTTCAGGATAATCTACCATATTTCCAGAAATAGAAATTATTTCTTCCTTTTCATTGGACTTACATTTTCTGCTGCAGAATTATGAAGTTAAACTAGATAAGTGCTTAGATTTTTAAAAAATCCTGTTATTACTTTCAACGAAAATTCAGTAACTTAGTAAAATTAATTATTTTGAACTAACAAGCTCAGTAAGACTTCACTTATTTTTTGTAGCATGTAGTGTTGCTTAAATATGCAGGAAATTAATTTATTTAAAAATTCTTGGAAACATGGTTAAGTGAGGCTTGCCAAAACAGGATATACTAAAATCTAAAACACTTCATTTCTTAATCAAATATAACATTTACTTTTTTTATAGTTGTAACGTTCTTTTCTCCTAATATCCTTATAACTGCTTTGAATTTTCACTTAATACACTATGTTGCTTCCTTCTGTTTGCTTTTGTATTTGATTAATTTTGTCTACTGAAACATCACCTACTTTCTTGTCTGGCAGCTTGGTAATAGTAGCAGTTGTTGTTATTTTCTTTCTTTCTTTGTTCTGTTAGGGGGAAAAAGAAGAGCCCAGGAAATGTTACCTGATAAAACCCTGTTTTGAGTCTATAATAGCATCTACCCTGTTTCTTCTGAGATACTACGCACAGGGTCATTGTGTCAGAAATGATGTTAAAAATCTCTATTAGCAAAAATCCCTCCCACAACCATAATATACTAACTTGGAAGATTGTTATGCTGTTTCTCCCTCTCAGGCTGCATTTGGCATGTGAAATTTATAAATGTTGTTGCTGTCTCAGGTCTGCATGTTAGAAAAATAAATGTCTTTGAAGAATCTGACAGACTGGCCAAAGCCAAATTTTATTTCTATTACAAAACAAGTCTTGTCTGTTTGGATTTATTATATATAATTAGGAGCTTACTGGAGTCTAATGAAGGCTATCTGTATATCACCAGTGTTGCAAAAACGTATCTTTGACAATCAATAATTCGCGTGTAGAATAGAATTTAATTTTGTGTGTTGGAGATATTTTGGTATTCAGGAATCGTCAAACCTTTGGTTTAAGGAAGTTTGATGGGGTTACTGTGGACTCCATTGTTCAAATGAAAAGTTCAGAATAGAGAATATAATGGAATTTGGAATCCATTCAGTCTGCTTTTGAATACAGTCCAGCTATTATATTAATACCAAGACAGAACAGAGCTGGTCCTATGTGCAATTTTTCTTACTTTGAAGCCAGCTACATGAAGAATTTTTATGTTTTGTTTTGGAAAAGCAGGTAGATTATATTCCTGGTTCATCTTTGTTTCGCAGAGGTAAAATTAGAGGCTTCAGCCTCCTGCTGGCAGAACAAGCTCTCAATTTCTCGCTGTTGAAATTCAATCTGATTTCTATCTTTTTCACTAAAAAGCTGTCAACAGCAAATAAGCATTCCCCATCAAAGAGTCACATTCATTTCTGAGGTATACAAATTCCTCTCATGGGAGAGGATTCAAGTAATTTAAATTGTTTCTGACTTTTAATTTCTTTCTTAGGAAATGGGAAATAATATTAGCATAGACTCTAACTACAGGCCAAAATGGAAGAAGAAAAGGCATTTGTGGATACTCCCTAGTGTGACATCTCCAGGACCTTTAAGCTGCAGAGTGCAGCATATTTACAATGCATAAAACAGGATTTGTATCTGCATTCTCATTTGCAGCTAGTGATATAATCAGAGCTATTGCTGCATGCTCTTAAAATGCATCAACATAAACTTATTTTTTAGTTGCAGTCTTGCTATAGGAGTGTGTACTGCCAGTGTAATGGGAGGAAATGCTTTTGAAATTAAATATATTTTTCTTTCTTAGAATTTGGGAGTTTAATTTGGGAAACAGCCTTCTCCTTGGAAAAAGATGAAATTTTAGGTAACATACTCTGCCATATAAAGCCATTTAACACAGTGGCTCTTTCCTGTCTTTCCTGTTTTCCTATTTTTGCTTTTTTTAAAAAAATTTATTTAAGGTAAGTGTTTAATAAAGTACGTTGGTTTAGAGCTGTGCCTTTATGATCACCATACGTATTGCTTTGGTTACAGAACCTGTTTAAATAGGCTTGTAAAAATGTGAGCTTTTTGGTTTTGAACTGTAAATTTCATTATCTTTTATTTTCTTCTGCCAGTTCATGAAAACATTCATAATCTCAAAATCTCATGATTGGTATAACAAGTGGTAGGCACGGTATACACGTGCAAATGAATAAGCTACCTATCACCGTTAAAAAAAAAACTCTCCCTCTATACAGATGCATTTGATAGTATTTAGAGAAGAAGCAGCATTTAAGAGGATTTGGAGTGAACTAGAAGTCTACTGCAAAAGTTATCAGATGACTTCCAGGACTTTTAAAGTCCTTATACCCTTCTTAGGAGAATTACGATTAGTCAAGGTACTGCTTAAGATGAAGATACCTAGAATTGAACAAAAATTGCAAACTGTGTTTCATCACACAGGATAAAATGCAATCTAACTGTCTTAACTGTCTTATTTGATCCATGTAGGTGTGTGTGCGTGTGTGCACACGCGTGTGTATGCTGGGTTCATTTATTCAGTATAATTTTTGAAGACCTAGGAGGTTTCTGGTAGTGAGCTAAGCATTACATAGTATTGAACAAGCATGAACAAGGCTGAATATTATAGTACTGAGTAGGGAGGACATAATTACACATGTGATGCATTTTAACTGCGGAGAAGTGAGGGCCATTAAAAGCAGCATGTAATAGGTATAGCTAATTCCCAGCTGGGGTTAGATGTGTAAACAATCTATTGATGAGGAAGCCTCAGGTGGATAACTGTGAGAGCATTTGTTCGACAGGCACCTGCAGGAGAGGCTGAGTGGAGGGGCAGTGATGGCAGAGATGGCAGTCCTGAGCCTCTTTCCTGTCCTGAGGGATTCAGCACTGGCCCTAACTTGCATGTATCATTCAGTTTAATGGAAGTCCTGCAGTTAACCAAACACACCTTCTTAAAGGGCAGGTTAGCTACTGCCTGGTTTTAGATGATCCCTACTGTTGAATTTCACACATATCACTAGTACCGTATTAATATAGGAGTTATTAAGAAATTATTTTTAGGCAGCTAGAAAGCGTAAAAGATCTCGGTGGAATTTTCCTTTAATAAAAAGCAGCCCCAAACCATTTCTCATCTAACTGAGAGCAGCCTGAAAAGTCAGGCATAGATGTGCAAACCAGGAGCTTTTATATAATTATATAAATGAAGGCAACTGTACCTGGAAGCCAGGTACATTCAATATGGCATCTCCTACCCTCTTTTCCTTGTCACCAAGTGTGCTGGCATCATGGCAGCCTCCAGGTAAAACTGTGTACAGGTATCATGGCCCCCGCCAGGTGGAGGCCACATATGCATAAAAATAGACTAGGGTGGGAGGGCCAGTCTTTTCCCAGGCTGTGTAAATGACACACCTAGTCAAACCAATCCCCTTAGCCATATGTAAATCAATCACTGATTCCTCAAGCTTCTGTACAAAACTGGTTGTGTTTCACCACAAACTGGAAACCCTCTTAAGCAATCCACTTTCTCAGCATGAGGAAGCCTTTCCTCTTTTCTTTTGCTATTAAACTTTCCACTCCTAAACCCACTCCTCATGTGCATCTCTGTCCTGAATTATTTTTTAACCATGAGAAAGAACCAGGGCATATACCCCAGACAATGGAGCCGTTTCAATATAACATGCGCACAAGGACTTGGTAAATCCAAATTGTCTTCATCTCATTCTATTTTGAGCAATGTTTCATTACCCTTTATAGATTAGGATTCTGAAATGTTAAGGTCTTCAGAATTCTCCCTGGGAAATGGTGTTTAAGTGGGGCCTAAATGGGGAATGAGAAGCTATACATGTGAAGAGAGACTGGGAGAAGAATTTAAGGAAGGTGGAACAGCATGTGCACAGGCCCTGAGGTAGGAAAGCACAGCTGCTTTACTCTTTTTTATTCTATTTATTTATTTATTGTTATTATATTGTTTATTTTTAAAATTATATCTATGCTGTATTCAAATAGGTCAAAGGAGGAACATAGACAGAGGGGGAGATTGGCTTGAGATGAAGCTAGAAGAATGGGCAATCTTCACTTCTCTTTGTTCATTTGTACCCCAAGTTGTATTCATCCCTTTCCGCCCTGCTCTGGGCTCTGCAAACTTCACCCTTGCAGACTGCAACACCCAGACTCCTTTGCCGACTGGTGGATTGTTGGATTTGGCTGCTAAGATGCAAGGCATCTTAACTGAAGTTTGGAGGGAAAGTTGGGTTGAAGTATGTCTCTTCTGACTCCTTCCCCACCTTGGTGCCCTTTAAAAATTTTTATTTTAATTAAAAAATAATTTCAACTTTATTTTAGATTCAGGGGGTACATAGGTAAGTTTGTTACCTGGGAATATTGTGTGATGCTGAGGTTTGGGGTATGATTGATCCTGTCACCCAAGTACTGAGCATAGTACCCAATAGTTTTGCAACCCTTGTCCTTCCCCTCTTTTCTACCTCTAGCAGACCACAGCATGTATTGTTGCCATCTTTATGTCCATGAGTACCCATTGTTTAGCTCTCATAAGTGAGAACATGTGATACTTGGTTTTCTGATCCTGCAATAATTTGCTTAGGATAATGGCCTCTAGTTGCATCCATCCTGCTGCAAAGGACTTGATTTCCTGCTTTGTTATGGCTGTGTGGTATTCCATGACATATATGTACCACATTGTCTTTATTCAATACACTTGGTCCCTGTTTTCAAGCAAGAACTGCATCCTACCAGTTCCCTCTGGAGACCTCTCCTCCATGGCTTCAGCTGTCTTTGGGCTCCCTCCTAGCTTTGGCTTTAGGGTTATTAACATCTTCACATTATTGTAGTTTCTCATTGCCCCACTATCTTCAGTTTTTTCCGTAAACTATGCTTATACTACTGTAAGCAGTCCATAAATCAAAATAACTACACTTGAATATATGTGATAAATTCTGTTTCATATGTGGAGCTCAATTCATTCAGATGGGTTTTAAGGCTTTACATCTGAGAGTATACCTCTGAAATTCAACAAAAGCTCCATGTTTCTTAATTCACTCAAGATTTTTGACCCCCCACCTGTTGTGACCTATAGATGGAAGCTTAGAGAGTCTCATAATTGCTTTTATTCTCCTTTCTGGTATGATTCATATACAAGGCTGGCTGAAGGCAAACTGCAAGGTTGGAGAAAGAGTTCCACGCCTCCTGATTCCCTCTTCTCCCTTCCTATCTGGAAGGCCATTTCTGATCTGTTACATTGCTATCGTGTGCTAAGCTAAGGAATTTTAAAAATTTATACTGAAAGTGACAGACATTTCCAGACTGGCAGCCAACACGTATCATATACAGGTCCATAATAGAATATATGTGGTTTATGATGAATTAGTAAGTGATTCCTTTCTTCAGGAGAGGAATCTTATAAGATTCTTGGTGCTAATAACTAGGTCCAGGGTATAGTATCTCAAATGTACCTCACTTGTAAGGTGAGTCACAAAAAATTTGTTACCATTTCTAGTTAAACTATTGAAGCTTGCAAATAATTACCTACAAATTCCTAGTTATGTTGTAATAATAGACCCTGTTTTGCATTCTGCAATGCTCTCTTGAGGCAGAGAAAAAGCAATTAAGATACAGCTAACGTGCAGGGAATTGTACAGAACCCCAATTTGCTTTGTCTGTGTCACAGCAGTGAATGGGAATGGTGAGTTAGGTATTTAGCACTTTGGAATAAAAAGACCAAGAACTACTGCCTACACATTTAACTATAAGTATAGTTTCTCATTTTGTGGGAAGTATGCAAAGAGGTCTTTATGTATTTTTATGGGGCAGAGTGGATGGTAAGGAGTAAAAATAATCCATAAACCATTAATGTTTACATTTAGAAGCTTCAGGAGGGTGGGGACCTTGTTTGTTTTCTTTACTGCTATGACCCTACTGAGTAGGCTAATATCTGGCATATATCAGAAGCACAATAAGTATCTGTGGAAAGAAGGGAGAATTGGACAGCCTCCTTTTGTGGGACACACATAAGTTCTTCCTCCTCAGCCTTTCTGCCTGAGCTGCAAGATATGGGACAAGAGAATAGATTTTAGAGGCCAATAAAGCTGTTGGCATCCAGATCTGGCCTTTATTAGATGTGCCATCTCATGTGATTTAATTTTGAGATCCTCAATTTTTTTCATTGATTCTTCTGTGAAATAAGCTACCAATATTTACTTCACTGTGTTATGAGTCAAATAACATGAGGTATGTGGCAATGCAAGTAAAAACATTAGGTAGATGACATCATTATTATTCATGTCACCATACGAGACTATTTGTGATCGAACTGTGTATTTGTAAACTCTGTAGCAGGAGAAACTGAGAGATGTTTCTCAATATTGATAGGGTCATTGGGATGAGAGAACTAAATGCTCAGCCCAGTCTTATGGGAAAGTGAAGATCTGAGAAATAGAGATTTATACAAAGACCAGAGCCTTTTTCCCCCCTAAATTTTACTGAATATGGGTTAAAGTTGGTTCTGATTAAAGGAAATAATACTTTTTAATAGTTTGGTTCAAGTAACTATTTCAGGGAAAAAAGTCAAATTATTTTCATGAGAAGATGCATAAGAGAATGAGGAGAGCCCCAAGAACTAGGAAGTCTAGTCTCAACTTCTTAAGTGCTTTGTTGAATCAAGTTTTTCATCTGTAAAATGGGTATAAAAATTCCTGCCTGCAAAAGACATGAACTCATTCTTTTTTTATGGCTGCATAGTATTCTACGGTGTATATATGCCACATTTTCTTTATCCAGGCTTTCATTGATGGGCATTTTGGTTGGTTCCAAGTCTTTGCTATTGTGAACTGGCACATGGATGAAGCTGGAAACCATCATTCTCAGCAAACTAACACAGGAACAGAAAACCAAACGTTGCATGTTCTCACTCATAAATGGGAGTTGAACAATGAGAACATATGGGCACAGGGAGGGGAACATCATATACCAGGGCCTGTAGAGGGGTGAGAGACAAGGGGAGGGGTAGCATTAGGAAAAATACCTAAAGTAGATGATGGGTTGATGGGTGCAGCAAACCACCATGGCACATATATACCTATGTAACAAACCTGCACGTTCTGTACATGTATCCTAAAACTTAAAGTATAATAAAAGCATTCCTGCCTTCTTCCCTATATACGGTTGCTGGGAGGACAACATCAAAGAATGGACTGGAATAGCCTATTTAACCTTTGGAACCCTGTGCATATTTTAGAGGTTATCTTTATACTAAGACTGAATTTGATCTAGTCAATTAGTGAATCAAATGGCTAATTCTGGTATAGTCTATAGCATGATGGTAGGTGGGCGTATGAGATTTGGCAAACACATGACATCCTGCTTTCTTGCAGTACGGCCTTTCAGCTCATGAATGTTGTTTTCCACTGCAGAAACCGTGAGGACAAACATCCTTGTCCAAGAGAAGGACAGATGCCTAACTCTGAAAAAATTCCTGGGGCTTCTGGGGCTCTTAGATTGAAAGCACCAGAGTTAAACCCTATTGCTCATGCAGAAATCAATATCCCACCTTTGTTTTGTTCTAAGAATGAGACTGTTCTGTCTTGATTGGAGTGCGATGTGTGAAGCCTCTGATAGCCTGTGCCAGGCCTCGCCTGGCCAGCAATTGTGAAGGAAGCAACTTGATAACCCCAGGTGACTGTGACAACGAAACCCACTGGGGACTTGAAAATGAGAATGTCAGTACATTGCTTCTATTTATCTCTTTCTTAAAGACAGAAGTAGGAAAGGTTTAAAGCAAATATTATCTTGAAATGACAGAATGTTTTCAAAATCCTTTCTTTTGCTGATACCTAGCCCAAGACCTGGGTCTGCCTTACACAGAGTAGTTTCAAGCACTTTTTGACAACAGGTTCATGTGTTGATTAAAAAATCTCAGTAAATGATACAGGTCAAAATGGCCTTGCTCCAGTTGAAGGGGAATGGAGACCACTGGTTTGGTTTCTGACTACATTATTTTCACAGTGATTATCATCTCTAAGATGGAATCCTGTTAGCTCTGGCCACTCTGCTCAGGGTTTCCAGCCCACCTATTGGGTCATTCAAATGATTCCCCTTCCTGATGGGACCCTCAGGTACAGTTATGACTGGAGGCTCAAGACTATAATGACCTCATCTCTCATCTCCATAGTGCATAGCACACAGCCTGGCAGACAGGGAAGTCAGTGAACACTTACTGCATTTATCTGGGTTTTCCATCCTGTTTACCATTCTATTACCTGAGTTGTTTCCCATTCTTCTGTTCATCTCCAGCATGTGTCTGCTCTCTGAATTTTTGGCTCTTTTAGATCTAGATTGTCCTGCTAATGTTGAGACTTGCAATGAAACACTAAGATATAATATCTGGATGAATAGTTTGAAACCACTGGGGATAGATGGAAGCCCTGAATGCCAAGTAGAACATGACTAGGTGTTAAATAAGACCTCTGTCCATAGATTATCATTCATGTTTGTCTATATCCACTCAGTGAACATTTATTGAGCAGCTACTAGGTGTCTGGCACTCACTGTTCCAGCTGATGGGAATACAGCAGAAAATAACACAAACAACATCCCTACTCTTAAGAGCTTACTTTCTAGTTAAGGGAAACAAATGTAAACAAAACCAAAAAAAAAAAAAAACAAATAACAACAGAGAGTAATGCATGCCACAGTGCTAATTAATACAGGGCGATGTAACAGGGCATCTGGAAGGCTTTTTAGATTGTGTGGAGAGGAAAAGCCTCTCTGAGAGGGTAAAAGGCCAAGAACCAAGTGACAAGAAGGAATAAGTCATGCAGAGATCAAAGGAAGAGCATTGCAACAAGAGGAAGCAACGGTCTACTGATGCTTAAGAAGCAGGGTAGGAGTGTGGTAATAGATGAACGAGATCAGAGAAATCAAAAGGGCTTTTTGTCATGTAGGGCTCTATAAACCAGGGCAAGCAATGCAGTGATATTCTTAATGTAATGAGAAGCCTTTAGGTGATTTTTGAAAAATCAAACTTGGCTGGCATGGTGGCTCACACCTATAATCCCAGCATTTTGGGAGGCCAAGGTAGGAGCATTGCTTGAGGCCAGGAGTTTGAGGCCAGCTTGGATAACACAGTGAGACTTCCATCTCTATAATTTTTTTTTTAATTAGCTGGTCATGGTGGTGCACACTGGCAGTACCAGCTACTTGGGAGGTTGAGATGGGAGGATCGCTTGAGCCTGGGAAGTTGAGGCTGCAGTGAGCCAAGATTATGCCACTGCACTTCAGCCTGGGTGACAGAGCCAAACCCTGTCTAAAAAAAAAAAATCAAACTTGTTATTTTGAGATAATTGTAAATTCACAAGCAGTTGTAAGAAATAAAGCAGAGAGATTCTGCATACCCTACACCCAATTTCCTCCAATGTTAACATTTTAAAATATTGCAAGGTAGTATCACAACCACATGCATATTGACTTTGATATAATCCACTGATCTTATTTAGATTTCCTGTTTTACTGGTATTCATCTCTCTGTGTGTGTGTGTGTGTGTGTGTGCGTGTGTGTGTGTGTGTGTGTATTCTATGCAATTTTGTCATAAGTGGAGAGTGGAAGGTCATGTATTCACCACCACAGTCAAGATACAGTTCTATCTCCCCAAGGGATTCTGTGTTGCCTTTTTAGAGTCATACTTATGTCCCTCCCACTGTCTTCCCCATCCTCAACCCCTAGGAACCACTAATCTGTTCTTCATTTCTATAACTTTGTCATTTCAAAAATGTTATATATAAGAAATTTTATAATATGTAACCTTTTTGGATTTGCTTTTTCAACATCCAAGTTGTTACATGTATCAATAATTTGTTTCTTTTCCTTGCTGAGTAATATTACATGGTGTGGATATACCACAGTTTATTTAATCATTCACCCACTGAGTTGTTTTCAGTTTTTGGTTATTGTGGATAAAGCTACGTTGAATGCTGGTATGCAGGTTTATGTGTGAACATACATTTTCATTTCTCTTGGATAAATGCCTGAGTGCAATCGTTGGGTTGTATGGTAGTTGTGTGTTTTGTTTTTAAATAAACTGACAACTCAGTTTCCAGAATCATTGGGAGATTTAAAGTAGGGGATGATTTGATGCATTATTGTTAGTTTTTGTTAAGACCATTCTAGATATTCTTTGGGATATAGAGTATAAGTTTGTCAAACAGAAGCAGAGATACCAGTTCTGAGACCAGGAGGACAAAGATGATGGTTTGGGCTAGGGAGGCGTTAATGGAGATGAAGAGCAGTAGACTTGACTGCAGGCAAGTTGTTTACCTTCCCAGAGCCTTCACTGACTCTTAGCATCCACATCTGTGAAAGGATAACAGAACATTCACCTCATAGGATGTAGAGGGCTGAAAATCAAACACACAGATGGCTTGGCACATATTAGGAACCCGGAAATTAGGAGCTATCATCTCTGAGTTCAGTTTCTATTTTAATATGTGCAGGTTCCCTATTGCCTTTTTTTAAAAAAAAATCTTATGCCTGAATTGCTTAGGGTTTTCTGGTTTGCTTGTTTTCTGGCTAACTTATAAAAAAGGGGCGAAATCTGTGCCTTTATTAACAGATGCTTCGCCTTTACAAAGCTCTCTGGAGAATGAGACTTGAGACAGAATTTCTTTCTTTTTTTTTCATCTTGCTGTGCTTTAACTGCTTCTAGCATTCTCTCTGCTGCAGAACCCCACACCCACACTATTTTTTAACACTTATGCTGATAAAAGGATTCCAGGTTTTATGGAGAATAAAACAATAACTACAGCTGGTGGGAGACGGTAATCTAGTTAGTCACACTGAGATTGGAACTCAAGTGATTGGAAAAATGAACCTGGAACTCAGTGTGTGAGCTAACAGCCTCAAGGGCACGATTATGGAGACCTTGTCTGATTCCCTCTCATTGCTGGGTTTCTGAGAGAAAATTGGCAATACAGGACGTAGTGTATGGAGCATCTACAATGTGCAGCACTTCTCACATACTTCATTTTATTTAATCCTCCATCTAATTCTACTTGGTACTTAGATGTCTCCCCATTTTACATATACAAACTGAAGGCTGAGAGAAATGAAATAATTTCCTTAACACTAGTTGTGTCAGTGAGTAAATCCATACAGGTTTACAGCAGCCTCAATTCTTGTCTCCTCAGAAGAAAGAATTCCACAGAGGATATAAGGCAGAGTGAGAGACTGAGGCAAGTTTTAGAGCAGGAGTGAAAGTTTATTAAAAAGCTTTAGAGTAGGAATGAAAGTGATGCAGGATTTTTCTTCTTGGTTACTTTGCAAGCTGGGGACTCCCGGCCAGCAACGCCCCACCTGGGCCTTGCTCGGCCATGCTGGTGTGCCCCAGCTTGCCTGTGTTATAGCTTGGACCTGTGTTTGGTGGTTCCTGACTTTTGTATGATGCCCAAGAAGAATGAGGATATTCGGGACATTGGAGGCTGAAGAAGGCAAAGAAGAATTTTACTGAGTGATGAAAATGGTTTTCAGTGGAAAGGGGAGGGTGGGGGGAAGGATGGTTCCCTGGTGTCGCTGGGTCTGAGAACCTTTATGGACTCATGATGGAGAGTGTGTACTGATTGGTTTGTGAGTATGCAAAAAAAGGTTAAAGTTAAGACATCACTCAAAGGTGGGCACGATAGTGTAGAAAAATGTAGGTCTATGTAAAATAAGTGAAGGGTAGGGACCGATTAGAGGAAAGTGCACCAAATGGGAAGACAAGTTCTCAATCTGGTCTGAGGATTTAACTTGTAGCTTGGCTTTCAGGCTTTAAACTCTCTTCAGCTTGGAGGTGAGGTTTGGTGGGGGATCCACCCCTATCTGTCTAGGCATTTGTCTGCCTCTATCAAAAGGAAGTAAAGTACATCTGGAAGAAGGCCAAGTGGGCAATTTGAGAGATCATGTGCATGGTTTGACCTTTGACTTGGGGCCTTACACATTGGCATTCCACATGCACAGTGGCCTGGCACCTCTTGGGAGGGACTGCCCACGTGGTGTGTTTACAGGAGTTGTGTGCACGCTTGCATTCTTCTCTTACCAGCCCAGTGTTCCTTTAAGGTCATATAGCAGTTACAGTTCACCATCTTGCCTCTTAGTGCCCATGCTTGAACCCAATTACCCAACTCCTGAGATCTTATTGGGAAGCTGATCACCAGTTTCAGGTTTTTCTGTCTATTGGGAGACTGCCTTTCTCTGGTACTGGCTGCAACTGATTATTATTTTAGAGACAGTTTAATAACTGCTTGACCATCACCTGATGGTCACCTGATATTCCTGGTTGGCAGAGGGGAGCAGTCTCCAGCCCTGCTCATGTCTGCCTGACTACCTACTGTAACAGTTGCAGCACTAGTAATTTGTACAGTCAAGATTTGAGTGAGTTCTGTCTGTGTTCAGTATTTGTTCTTCTTTTGCCATGTGAAATGGTAGGTCTGAAGTATCTGAGCCTCTTTCCTGCTTTCTGTAATTATGTTAATCAGGACTCTTTAGTCTTGGTGATAGAAGCCCAACCCTAAATTGGCTTCAAATTAAAAGAGAATTTATGGGCTGACAATAAAAATTATTAGTTTCAGATGTAGCTAGATCTAGATGCTCAGATAATGTCCTAAGAAGCTAGCTTTCTGCATTTCTAGATTCTGCAAATTTCATTTTGCTTTCATTTTCAGGCAGGCTCTCAACTCAGGATGGTTCCAAAACACTGATGACTCATTTTTTTTTTTTCACTTTCCAAGTGTGTGGAGAGAAGGCTCCTTGCCCAGTTGCTTTAGAAAAGTTATGAGATTGACTTTGAATTGATGTGGGCCTATGCCAATCCTGAAATAATCACTTTGGCCATAAAATGGAACTAAATGATTTGCGAGACCTATGATCTGGACCCAGTAGGAAATGGATCAAACCACATGAACACAAAGTAGAAAAGAGTTGGCTTCTTGAGAAAAATATTGAGGTGTGATAATCATAAACATGGCAGATGGACACTGAGTAGATAGAAACAATGAAAGGCCATTATAATGCTCTATTAATATTATCTTACCAAAACTTTTGCCTTTTCCCTCCCACCTCTTATTTCCCCCTTTTTTTATTTTCTCATAAAGAGGCATTTAATAGGAACTTAGGAACAAAAGCCTTATCTGTGTCTCCAGCAGCTGAGAGACTAGGTGGTGGATTATGCACCATTATCTGCCAGACCCAGGGGTTACATACCGTAAGGCAGAGGCACACGTGCTTCAGAGGGGATAGATAGGAATTTGCCTTAAGAGGGGTAGTTAAGGTATGTATTAGGCCATTCTTGCATTGCTATAAAGGAATACTGGAGACTGGGTAATTTATAAAGAGAAGAGGTTTAATTGGCTCATGGTTTTGCGGGCTTTATAGGAAGCATGGTGCTGGCATCTGCTTGGCTTTTAGGGCGGCCTCAAGAAGTGTACAATCATGGTTGAAGGTGAAGGGGTAGCAGGAAATTCCCATGGCAAAAACAGGAGCAATTGATGGGGGTGGTGGCTGGGAGGTGCAGTACACATTTAAATGAACAGATTTTGAAAGAGCTCACTATTGCAAAGACAGTACCAAGCCATAAGGGATCAGCTCCCAGGATCCAAACACCTCCTACCAGGCCCCACTTCCAGCCTTAGGGATTATAATTCAACATGAGATCTGGGTAGGACAAATATCCAAACTATATCAGGGTAAGTAACTGCCCTTACACAGGGAACAATAGATAAACTGGACATTTCAGAGGCTTTCCTGGAACTGGGGTTAATCAACAGCAAACATGGTGGATTAGCATTCAAGATGGAGATGGTTCAGCCTCCACACTCCTCCCACTAATCTGGTTCTTACACTCTCATGCACACTCCTCTTTTGCCGTGGTCTTTGAGACTTTAGGGAGGGTGTTTGATATTGTACAGCTTTAGCAGCAATGCACTGGCAATGGAAAACAGATCAGGCCCAGGAGCATTCCAAATGGGGTAGATTCACAGGCTGCTGAATCATTTCTTGTCTTCAGAATACTATGACTTCGGTTTCCTCAGGACAAGTAAAACAGTGAGAGATACATAATGTTAATAATTTGATTAGTAGAAATACAATGCACACAAGGACTATAATCAAAAGAGAATTTGTTGCAAACACAACAACAACAACAGCAACAAAGAACCTATTCCATTAAGGAGCCAACTAAAGGCATCATGAAGAAAATTAAAACCTGGTTCTATTTAGAGATTTTTTTGTAGTCAGAAAATAATTCAGAGTTAGTCCAAATTGTAGGCAAATAATAAAAAACTGAAACCATGGTCAGGGCTAGAATCTAAATTTTCTCTCTCTCTAGTTTTCCCATTTCTACTAAACATAAATCATAGTAGGACCGATTTATTTGCAAAATAAATTTTGATTTCATTATGCTTGGCCTGATTATTTGCATGAAGTGTAGCAAGACTAGTGATCAGCCAGGCTATTTTTAAGTAAGCTTTGCTGGAACTTTTACAAGAAATTTCGGATTCAACTTTTTAAAAGCCTCCAGGCCAGAATCCAAGACAAGGATTCACTATTAGCCTGTGCTTGTAATACCTGTATGAATTCCTTTCTTCTTGAGGTCCTAAAATATCTTGAGCTTCCTGGGCCTGTTAGTAAGTGACATTCTTTATTTACTACAGGTCAGAAGCCTTGTAAGGGAACAACTTAGATAAGGTACTAGGCCAGTCTTTCCAAGGGGCTTTTATTAGCTGTGTACGGCCAACCTCACTCCCTCAGTCTGGTCCTATCTGAAAGTATGTCATTCCAGTCAAAGCCTTGGTAACAGAACCAGTGTCTTCAATTTTGTCCTGTCACAAAAGAAAACAGATTCTTACTGAACTTATGCAAATAACTACATTGCCATAAAATAAGAATATTCATAAATAGTTTCCAAAATTTGGAGAACTCAGGTACAGAGAAAAGTAAATTTGGCTCACAAAAGTATACTTTATCCAACTTCTCTAAGCTACAAATATCTCAGAAGAGAAAGGTTTTCTTGACTCTTCTTCAATCAGAGAAGCAGCCTTCCAAACAGGATGTTGTCCATTCACCTTGGAACTGCCATCCCCAAGTCAAACAGCTCTGTCAGGTGAGAGCTGTTTATCAGGCACTGTAGAAACCAGCAGTTTTTCATACAGTTCCAGAGCCAGTCCTAGGGGAAAAAAGTCTCCCTCCTTGCACTCTCCAGGGAGTAAGTTCCTATGTAAATGATTTCCACCTTATCATCGAACTCTTTTCTTCTTTTCCTTCTATGATGCTTACTAAGTGCACATATATTATTTTTTGGATCCTTCTTTGTACAGTACAAAATAGATCAGAAGTGTTTATTGGCCAGGCATAGTTTCTCATGCCTGTAATCTCAGCACTTTGGGAGGCTGAGGTGGGTGGATCACTTGAGCTCAGGAGTTTGAGACCAGCCTGGCCAACATGGCAAAACCCTGTTTCTACTAAAAATATAAAAATTAGCCGGGTGTGGTGGTGCACGCCTATAGTCCCAGCTACTTGGGAGACTGAGGTGGGAGGATAACTTGAACCTCGGAGGCAGAGGTTGCAATGAGCCAAGATCATACCACTGCATTCCAGTCTAGGTGATAGAGTGAGACACTGTCTCAAAAAAACTTTATCATCTTTATTCTCATCTTATACAGTAGGCCATTGAGACCTATACAACAAAATGATCTTTTTTTCCCCCATACTAGAATTTGTCCATGGAGGAAATATAGTAAGAACTGGCAACATTCTGTGATATTTACATGTCTAAACAAGAAAGGGGTAATCATTTTCACCCATAAGAAATCAAACCTGGGACTTTGGCCTCATTATCACTGAGCTACTAGCTCTTTGGAAATATAAGGGAGTGAATGGTTTAGAGAACTAATGCACATCCCAAATGTCTAATGTGTTACTAGATTGAGAAGGCCCAGGGGCAAATGTGCCTCATTTTATAACTACAATATGAGTTATTTGTCATTAGGAGCCCTTAAAGAGGATTTATAAAGAAACACACTCTATGTAGTTAGAAGGGAACCCGGTTTTTTATACATTGTTTACTGTTTTTCACATTGAGGAAATTGATGCTTAGTCCAGAGAAGCTATAGATGTGTGTGGGACACAGTAGCATGGGATCTGTGGTTCTTCTGGAAGGGCAATAAATCACAGGCATCATTAGCCCAGCTCTCCTTGATCAAAAGGTGTGTCATGGTGAGCTGAGAAAATGAACCACCATTGCTTAGTGTGATTATGAATCTGGGGCTTAACAGACTTTTTACTGAATCATCTACAGCTTTAAGAGATGTGTTCTTTTTTTCTGAGGTTTGTACTATAAAAAATGTAGAATCACATAAAAATATCGGAAATATTAGCTAATTTTTCTTCACTTTCTATTATAATTAACCTATCAAAAGGCAGCATACTCCTATGAACAGTCCTTCATTTAAGATACACTTCAAGAAATATTTGTTTTGTACCTTGTGTCTGTCAAGTACCTAAGTTAAAATGGTAAATAAGACACATGTGGCCTTTGCCCTCACAAAGTTTATAATCTAGATTGGGATGGGTACAAGAATAGTGTAAGCATACAGGCAGTCATTAGGCTGAATCAGGAGTCTCTGACTTGAAAATGTTAGTCTTTGGGCTTAGTTTTCTTATCTTTAAGTAAATATTTCTTCTTATGGAAATAAAACTAAATAGACAATTTCTTTAGAGTGCCTGCTATGTGGCAAAAATTAGGATATCAGATTTCTTAGCACTCTTCCTACTTTTTACCATTCTGTCTTTACAGCTTATCTTTCTCTTCTTTCTCCCTTTCCATTGATCAAAAACTGACAGCAAAACTTGCTCTCTCAGTTGGGAGCAGTCATCCTGCTCAGATTCTTCTACAGTCTCCGTATGCCAGGACGTAATGACTGAGTGAAAGATGCTGGGATGGAGCACAGACATGCCCATCTTAGAGGAAATATATATATATTTTCCCTCGAAAGAAAAGAACCAACTTAAATCTAGGGAGCATTAATAAACATATTTTTAAAATCCAGGAGGAATCTTTATAATTACCTATCCTAGATGTATATCAGAATCACCTTGAGGATCTGGTTAAAATACAATTAAAATGTCTGATGCAGTAAATCTGGGTTGGGCTTTTCTCTTTAAAAACTGTTCACCACTGTGATACAACCACACAGTGGAATATTGTTCAGTGTCAAAAAGAAACAAGTTACCAAGACATGAAAAGAC
Source organism: Cacajao melanocephalus (assembly GCA_963573385.1). Taxonomy (NCBI): domain Eukaryota; kingdom Metazoa; phylum Chordata; class Mammalia; order Primates; family Pitheciidae; genus Cacajao; species Cacajao melanocephalus. The sequence goes on from CAUYLG010057048.1 coordinate 23,502, forward strand.
CTGGAGGAACTTAAAGCACATTTTACCAACTGAAAGAAGTCTATCTGAAAAGGCTACATACTGTATGGTTCCAACTATATGACATTCTGGAAAAGGCAAAACAATGGAGACAATAAAAGATCAGTGGTCTCCAGGGGTTTGGGTGGAGGGAAGAATGAATAGGTGGAGCACAGAGGATTTTTAGGACAGTGAAAATACTCTGTATGATACCATAATGATAGATTTGTGCCATTGTACATTTCCCTAAATACATAGAATGTACAACAGAAAGAGTGAACTCTAATACTAACTATGGACTTGGGTTGATAGAAATATGTCAATGTTGGTTCATCAATGGTAACAAATGTACCACATTAGTGCAGGGTGTTGATGGTGGGGGATTGTCTGCAGTTGCTATGTGGGAACTCTCTGTACTTTCCACTAAACCTTACTATGAACCTAAAATTGCTTTAAAAGATAAAAATCTGTTCATCAGCAAGATGACAGAATGGGTGTTCTCTAGCTTCACTCTCCACAACATAAATCCCACTAGCAACTATCCACTGGCAAGAATATCATTGTGAATATCCTAGAACTCGAGAGTGAGACTGAGATAGCCTCTTGAACTATAAATCTGAGAGAAGCCATGTTAAATAGTAAGAAGAATGGCTCTCTTTGACTGCATTGCCCCTCCTTCAAGCTGGCACAGTACCACATACAGAGGATTCCTCCAGACCCAAGGTTTTTACAGTGGTAATAGTAAGTTGGAGGCAGACATTCAGCTTTCCACTATTCCGGGACCTTTCACTGGAGGCTCTTCTTGTCTTATCCTATAGGAAACGTTGGGACTACCAGCCAGACTGGACCACCTATGGTCAGTGAGAAACAAAGAATAAGGGTAGCCTTCACAGTGGTGAGGGTGCAGATCTTGGCAGTTGGTTTGCATTTTGGTTGCTGAAGGTACTACACCAGACAGACTAGCCAATAAAATCAGGCTGTAGGAAACATGATCCATTGGTCTTCTGGGCTTGAATTCCTAGCCAGCTTCCCCATACAGCTCAGGGCTCTTGTTAAGTCTTCCCCAGGTCAAGAGGGAAGTGCAGGTTAGAGATTATCCTCAGAGGGCACATTTGGCCCTGCCCAACCCTGGTAGCATAGAGGTAATCCAAATAAGTCCTGGTGCTTTAATTAAGTCTTCTCTAGACTGGGAGGTAACTTAGGTCTGAAGAGGGAACATCTGGCCCTGCCCAACCTCGGCTGATGAGGTGACTCCATCAAATTTGGTGCTTTACTTGAGCTTATCCTCAGCTGGGATACAAGCCCAAGGCCACACATATCTGTGGAGCCTAGCTTCTGGCCTGCCCTCCCTTGTGGCTGAGCAGCAATCTCAGAAGCCTCACTCAGTCTCAAAGCCCAGGACATAGCGAACTATGGATTCCAAACGATAGTACTGCCTAGACAGAGAAGACAACCTGTCTGATTTGAGACGTTCACAGGGCCCAGTTAGCAGCTTCACCTAATGGCAGAGTCAAGTCAGTGGGTCCAGCAAACCATGGAGCACAACTAGAAGTTAATTCAAGCTCAGAATATAGAAAGTGACCCTGCCCAACTAGAGAACCTGACATCAAAGTCTAACTGTTAGGATTACTACTGGTGGCTTATTAAGAATGTCAGGGCAGACTAAATAGTAAAGGTATGTCACCACTAAAACACACCTGCAAAGGCCAAGAGGTGGTCATAGCCTCAAATGTGCAGGCATTAATGTAAGGATACAAAGATTCTGAAAAATCAGGGAAATATGACATCACCCAAAGGAACCAATAAGGCTCCAATAAAAGACCCAGCATAAATGGAGATCTATGAAATCACTGACAAAGAATTCAGAACGATCCTCTTAAAGAAGTTTCAGGACCTCCAAGAAAATATGAGTGAAAAAAAATTAAAAAAATTGAAAAACAATTCATGAACAAAATGAGAAGTTTGAAATGAGTAGCATTCCATGGTGCATATACCACATTTTCTTTATCCATTCGTTGATTGATGGGCATTTGGGCTGGTTGCATATTTTTGCAATTGCAAATTGTGCTGTTATTAACATGTGTGTGCAAGTATCTTTTTCATATAATGACTTATTTTCTTCTGGAGTGCTGGATCAAACAGTAGATCTACTTTTAGTTCTTTAAGGAATCTCCACATTGTTTTCCATAGTGTGCTAGTTTGCATTCCCACCAACAGTGTGAAAACATTTCCTTTTCACAGCATCCATGACAACACTTATTATTTTTTGATTTTTTGATTATATGGGCCTGGCTTACTTCACTTAGCATAATGTACTCCAGATTTATCCTGATTGTCACAAATAGCAAAACTTCATTCTTTTTAAAGACTGCATAGCATTCCATTGTGTATATATGCCACATTTTCTTTAACCATTCATTTGTTGATGAACACTTAGGTTGATTCCATATCTTGGCTATTGGGAATAATGTGGCAATGAACATAGTAGTGCACCTATCCCTTCAACATATTGATCTCAGTTCCTTTGCATAAATACCCAGAGGTGGAATTACTAAGTCATATTATAGATTTATTTTTAGTTTTTTGAGGAACTTCTATACTATATTCCCTAATGGCTATAGTAACTTAAATTCCCCCCAATAGTGTATAAGTGTTCCCTTTTCTCCGTATTTTCTCCAACAGTTGTTGCCTTTCATCTTTTTCATAAGATGTGTGAGGTGATATCTGTTTGTGGTTTTAATTTGCATTTTTCTCATGAGTAGATAAAGAAAATGTGGTATATATACCATGGAATACTACTCAGTCATAAAAAGGAAAGCAATAATGGCATTTACAGTAACCTGGATGGAATTGGAGACCATTATTCTAAATGAAGTAACTCAGGAATGGAAAACCACACAGAATATGCTCTTGCTCATAAGTAGGAGCTTAGCTGTGAGGATGCAAAGTCATAAGGATGTTACAGTGAACTCTGGGGCCTCGGGAGAAAGGGTGGGAGGGGATGAGGGTTGAAAGACTACACAATAGGTACAGTGTATACTGCCCTGGTGATAGGTGCACCAAAATCTCAGAAAATCACCCCTAGAGAACTTATTCATGTACAAAAAAATTAATTAAAAAAAAAGAAATAAGCCAGGAACAGAACAACAAATACCACATGATCTCACTTATATCTGGAATCTAAGAGCTAATCCCAGTAGGGAGTAGAATAATGGTTACCAGCAGCTGGGGGTAAGGGGTGATGAAGGAAGAATTGGGGAGTTGTTAAAGAATATGAAGGGTAAAAAGTTTCAGATAGGAAAAATAGGTTCTGAGATCTATTGCATAACAGGGTACCATAGTCAATAATAATGTATTGTAGTTTTCAAAATAATGAAGAGAATAAATTTCAAATGTCTCACCATGAAAAAGGATAGGTAAGTGAGGTGGTGAATAAATTGGTTAGTTTGATTTTATTATTCCACATTGAATACACATATCAAAGCATCCCATTGTACCCCATAAATGTGTACAATTATAATTTGTCAATCAAAAACAATAATATCAATAAAAATAAAGTCTTTAAATTAAAAAATTCATCAGATGACTATGATGCAGAGCAAATTTGAGACCTGCTGCATTATTTTGTAGATGTGAAAGAGAGAAACAGCATAAGAGAGAAACGATGGAATGCATGATGAGTTAGTGGCAGAGGCAGCAACAAAACTCAAGCCTCTTGACTCCTTTCCCAGCGCTCTTTCTCCTGTTTCCCACCTTATGTTGATGGACGCTTGCAGCATCTCCCAGTGGCCCCTTGTTCTGCATAAGCAAAGAATATGTCTCAGCTTCATAGTTGTCTGATTCCCCTTGGCACTAGGGAAGGAGTAAAACTGATTTCTACCACGTATTTCTTCCTTTCTAAATTTCATAGTGGGTTAAACATTGCATATATGTTTCTGCTCAGCCCTGTAGGTATATAAAGTGAAGAAAAACAAACTAAGTAGAAAGGAAATAAAATATGCACACACAAAATAGAACAGAAAGTAAAACAGTACAGAAAAAGGGTCATGGGAATATAGCACCATTAATTGCATCTGAAGCCAGATCAGTGGCAAAAAAATCCTGGAGTTGGGGAGAGAATTCAGGTGACCTGGCAAAATTAGAAACTTTTGCTTCAACTTTCTGAAAGGCAGTTGGCATATTATTTTGCCTCCCCATATCTCAATTTCAGCAGCATTCGCAATGTGCTATGTCCTTTTTATACTCCATGAAGTTGCTAGGAAGATGAAGATGATACCTCTGTTTAAAGAGGGGCTCAGTAGTTTTTGTACACAGACTCTATGTCCACTACCATGAAGTTGCCTTTAGACATTATCTCACTGAATTACTGCCACGTTCTTCCACTGTTATTATTCACTTACCTTATATAGGAAGAACCAGAAGGTCAAGAAAAGTAAAGCACATTGCATAAGGTTGCAACTATAGTAGGCAGCAAGCTTAGACTTCAACCCAAATCTTTCTGACTCCAAAGCCCATGATGTTTTCTTTGAACTAGACTGCAAAAGAGTTTGTAGCCACAGAGGTCTTACCACTGCTCTTGCCCGTGGGCTCTAGGAGATAAATCTTCTAGAGGGGAAAGCCAGGCTCTTCTCAGCATACCTGAAAGGGCTATCCTGTGGGTCTACAGGAAGTTCTATATATTTCTTGACAATATTTTTATTGCACTTTAAGTTCTGGGGTACACAGATAGATCTTGCAGGATTGTTGCATAGGTACACACATGCCATAGTGGTTTGCAGGCTCTCATATAATTTTCTTTGATGGGAATTGAAGAGCCACACTCAGAAAGATGAGAAAACAAAACAAAACAAAACAAAACAAAACAAAGACCC
>CAUYLG010057049.1:0-50348 GCA_963573385.1 Cacajao melanocephalus
CTCATTCTCTTGGTTTTCCTCTCTTCCCCCTTTCTTGATTTACTTTCTTATTTTTGTTTATTTTTTTGAGACGGAGTCTCGCTCTGTCACCCAGGCTGGAGTGCAGTGGCCCTATCTCGGCTCACTGCAACCTCTGCCTCCTGGGTTTTAAACCATTCTCCTGCCTCAACCTCCTGAGCAGCTGGGATTACCACCAGGTGGCTCACACCACCACACCCGGCTAATTTTTGTATTTTTAGTAGAGATGGGGTTTTACCATGTTGGTCAGGCTGGTCTCGACTCCTGACCTTGTGATCTACCTGCCTTGGCCTTCCAAAGTGCTGGGATTACAGGCGTGAGCCACCATGCCTGGCCTCTTTATTTACTTTCTAAAGTTTTTTTGAGGATCTGCTCTTTACCAAGCATTATATCAACTGCTGGAGATACAAGAGTGGACAAACTGTTTTTACATTCTGTTCCCAGTGATTACCTGTTTGGACAAAATGGTGATTCCTTTAGATCGGGTCATTCTTTTACATGATCACTATCATTATCACAGAAAACATTTCTTCATTTCAGAGAAACACGTAATCTGCTCAAAAAAGTGAATCTATGCCGGGCCCAGTGGCTCATATCTATAATTCCAACACTTTGGGAGGTCAAGGTGGGTGGCTCATTTGAGGTCATGAGTTCAAAACCAGTCTGGCTAATATGGCAAAAACCCATCTCTACTAAAAAATAGAAAAATTAGCTGGGCATGGTGCTGGGCACCGGTAATCCCAGCTACTCGGAAGGCTGAGGCAGGAGAGTTGCTTGAACCCGTGAGGCGGAGATTACAGTGAGCCAAGATCACAGCACCACACTCCAGCCTGGGTGACAGCGCAAGACTCCATCTCAAATAAATAAATAAATAAATAAATATATGACACATATCAACATTAGAAAACAGATCATGCCAGTTTCCTGTTGGGGATGCTTCCCCAGATAACATTCCCCATTCCCTCTTGGAGAAAAAGCATGATACCATTTATTGCTGCCAACATCCAGCAACAGCTGGTCAGTGGTCACTATGTGTTCATGCTTGGAGTAGGTCTTATCCAGTGGAATTCTGTTCAGGCAAGAATCACTTCTGAGCTGGTAGATTAAAGTTGAGTTAAATGGAAGTAGCAAGTGGGAGCTAAACACGGAATACACATGGACACAAAACAGGGAACCATAGACACTGGGGCCTACTTTAGAGGAGAAAATGGGAGGAGGGTGAGGATTGAAAAAGTGCCTATCAGGTACCACGCTTATTACCTGGGTGATGAAATAATCTGTACTCCAAACCCCTGAGACATGCAATGTACCCCTATAACTAACCTGCATATGTACCCTTGACACTAAAATGAAAGTTTAAATAAATAAAAATGAAAGTGGCTACTGATGCTAATGAAACTGATCCTTGAAAAAGGTGAAGTATTCATGTGAAGCCAGTGTATCAAATATACTGAGAAGGTAGATACAAAATTAAAGGTCCCATAAAACTTTAGCCTCATATTCTGCAAGTTTGCTTTTTTTTTTTTTTTGAGATGGAGTCTTGCTCTGTCACCCAGGCTGGAGTGCAGTGGCGCAATCTCAGCTCACTGCAGCCTCTACCTCCTGAATTCAAGCGATTCTCCTGCCTCAGCCTCCCAAAGTGCTGGGATTACAGGCACAAGCCACCTCGCCTGGCCTGTAACTTTTAATTCTATTTTGAATATTAGATTTTATATTCCTTCTTAATTTTTGGTCAATGTGAAACTCAGAATCTGATGAAAAATTAGGCCAAAATTTGTAATTCTACAATACATTTGAAAAGCTTTAGCTTATATAACTTGATATAGAACCTAGATATTTTGTTGAAACCCTGTTTCTCACTGCTCTTAGCTAACTGCAAAATTGTGCCTGATCTCATTCATTTTTCTAATGTATATTTCCAAGGATAAATAGTATAAAATATCTCAAGGCCTCAAGGACAGACTTTGGAGATATGGATTACTTACAGAGCCAGAAATATAGCTTTTCAGCTTTTAAAAAATGGAAACTTGAGTATTTTCTTAAAATAGATTGAGTTCAACTTGTCCTGTAATTTTCTGGAGGAAAACCTGTTATCAGTTTTCAGAGAATCATCCTGGGAAGAGCTCTCTGACTTTCAGAAGTAGGATGGAAATTACATCCTATGTATGTCGCAGATATACAGCGGATGGGCAGAGTGCCTCTAGAAAGTATTACTCACGGATGTGCTGCTCTGAGTGAGGGATGAGTGTGAGGGTCACAGGATCCAGGCAATGAATACGGGGGGTGGGGCAGGGAGGACAGAAGTGGGAGGATGCAGATTAGCAGAAGGGGAGGGGGAGGACTGGCAGGTGTCACAGCAAGTGGTGGTTAGAACCTTCAGCAGAGCAGCTGAGATTTTGCACAGATGCATGCAAGGAGACTGTGGAAAGAGCAAGAGTCTCCTTTCCTTTCCAGAAAGGTACTTAGAAGGATGAAAGGAGAATTGTATACTCTCAGATTTCAATCCATTGATGTTGAAAATGGAGACACTTACAGATTCTGATGATGGTAATAATACTACTTTATATCTCAATGCTATCTTATATTATTCAAAATTCTTTCACATTTTATGGGACCAAACATAAGATTGTGGCAATGTTAATATTTTCTTGAATTTTTTGAAGCCCCAAACCTACTTGCTGACTGCCAAATTCAGCATATCAAATGTCATTTATAAGGTCAGTGAATTTAGTGGATGTCCATGATGATGTCTGCATTTTACTCCTGCAATAATTAATACAAAGATCATGTTCCCAACCTCACATTCTAGTCTACTGTGTAGTTTGAAAGATTAGAGTTAGTAGTTCTGTGGTGCAGAATATTGTCTGTTAAATGTTCATTCTGAATGAAGAGACCCCCTAAACAGGCTTTGTGTGAGCAACATGGCTGTTTATTCGCTAGGGTGCTGGTGGGCTGAGTCCTAAAAGAGAGTCAGTGGAGGGCGGTAGGATAGGAGTTGGTTTCACAGGTTTGGGGTAGGCAGTGGAAAGTTACAGAAGTTACAGTTCAGGGCAGTTTTTGCAAGCTGGGAGGGGGTCATAGGGTCTGGAGTCACGAGGTTGACCAAGGTTGGTTACAAAGTCCAGTTGCCTTATCAGTTGAGGCAGGAATAAGGAACCATAGAAGAATGTCTCAAAGTTAATTAGGCACTGAAGAGGTTGATCATTTCTTCTCCTTTTGTGGTTTTCCAGTTACTTCAGACTTTCTAGTTCTAAGAACTCATCCGGAGTGTATGTGCAGGTCACAGAGTTAACATGCCATCTATGGCGCAGTCAGTCAGCCTAAAAGACCTTGCATTGTTCAAATAGAGTTTGGTCAGGCCACTCACTCAAATGCTTAAAAGCATGAAGGGTCTCAGATGCATTTTATGTTTGTTCTGGTTTATTCTAATAAACTTTATGTTAATGTAGTTTTAGGTCTTATGCCAATGATTCCTCAAACTAAAGCAGAAATGTTAACATTATTTTTCAAATTAATAGTTTTTTTTTTTTTGAGATGGAGTTTCGCTCTTGTCATCCAGGCTGGAGTGCAGTGCTGCTATGTCGGCTCACTGCAACTTCTGCCTCCCGGGTTCAAGCAATTCTCCTCCTCAGCCTCCTGAGTAGCTGAGATTATAGGCACCTGCCACCACGCCCAGCTAATTTTTGTATTTTTAGTGGAGATGGTGTTTCACTAATTTTTGTATTTTTAGTAGAGACAGGTTTCACTGTGTTGGCCAGGCTGGTCTCAAACTCCTGACCTCATTATCCACCCACCCCAGCCTCCCAAAGTGCTGGGATTACAAGTGTGAGCCACAGTGCCCAGCCAGGGAGTTTAAAATCATACATGAAAGAACGTGCTAAAGAAGGTGTGTATTTTTGGAGAAGAGAAGGGAAGATTATCAGGGCACACAAAAGCTGGCTAACTCTCTTCAACTATGTCCAAAGAGACAGTGAGGGAATGTATTCTCTTCCCGGGTCCACAAGGGGGCGTTGTTTCAAAGGCAAGAACTTCCCCAGCAACGTGCCCGACCTGCCTTCTTTCATGTCTCTATCCAGAAGCTTAGAGGTCTTTGCGAGGGAAGATAGACTGCCCACGTGAGCTCCCTTTGTCTAGAAAGCCTGAGAGAAGCTATGGGAGGACTGTGGGCCAAACAACAAATCAGATGTCAGAAATCAAAGATCAATCACTCCAGCGGAAGGTTAAAGAAACTCCTTTCACAGAACAAAAAACTTGAACGGGGCCGGAATAACTCCCAGGTTAAAAGACCCCCTTCTCTCTCACCTGTGCAGACTCCATTTCTGGATCCCCTCTCACGACAGTGTGGGAGCTTGCTTGCTGTCTCCCTATTTCTCATTTTTCTCTCTCTCTGCCTAAATAAATCAGTTTCTGCAAAACTCTTTGGGGTCTGATATTTACTTAAATGAGCTCACCACGCCCAGCAGGGTCCTCTCCCCTATTCTTGGGTGAGTGAGGGACCAAGGGCCTGGAAGAACACATCCTATCGGGGAGCTAAGCCTACCCTGAGTCCCGCAATTCAGCCACAACAGCATTCTCATTATATATCACAATGGATATATATTAATGGCCACAAATTGGTAGTCTTATAACTTAAGGTCTTTCTCTGAAAATGCCAACTCTATTATTTCTTAAATACATATTAAGAATTATATTTAGACCCACTTAACTTTATTGAGGATACAGCCAAAATACTAGTTATGACATGATGAAGCATTGTGGCAACAGAAGGGATATAGTATATAATGGATAAGAGTATGAAGTTGGCCAGGCACCGTGGCTCACACTTGCAATCCCAATACTTTGAAAGGCTGAGGTTGGTGGATTGCTTGAGCCCCTGTGTTTGAGACCAGCCTGGGCAACATGGCGAAACCCCGTCTGTACTAAAAAATACAATAGCTGGGTGTGGTGGCGTGCACCTGTATTCCCAGCTACTTAGGAGGCTGAGGTGGGAGGATTGTGTGAGCCCAGGATGTTAAGGCTGCAGTGAACTGTGATTGTGCCACTGCACTTCAGCCTGGGAGACAGGGTGAGTCTCTGTCTCCAAAAAACAAAAAAAAAAAAAAAGAAAGAAACAGTAAGACAGTAAGGAGTCAAGCCATGCTGTTTAAATTCTAACTCTGCCACTTACTACATGGGATTTCTGAGGGAAGTCAGTTAATTTTGTGCCTTTGTTTCCCCAGTTGTGAATAATAATAAGATCTACCTCTGAGAATTGTTGTGAAGTTTCAATGAATCAATACATGTAGAACACTTTGATGTTGCTTGGCTTTAGGTAAACACTCTGTAAATGGTAGCTATCATTATTCAAGGATGTCTACTTGGAGTTCTAAGAAGTAAGTGAAAGTCTTTTTTTTGAGATGAAGTTTTTGCCTTGCTGTCCAGGCTAGAGTGCACATGGCATGATCTCTGCTCACTACAACCTCCGCTTCCTGGGTTAAGCAGTTCTCCTGCCTCAGCCTCCCAAGTAGCTTGGATTATAGGTGCATGCCACCACGCCCGGCTAATTTTTGTATTTTTAATAGAAACAAGGTTTCCCCACCAGGCTGGTCTTGAACTCTTAAACTCCACCCACCTCAGTCTCCCAAAAATGCTAAGATTACAGGCATGAGCCACCACACCCTGCCAAGTTTTCTTAACTTACCACAGAGTTTGAAGAACAGGAAAAGAATTTTAGAACCTTAGATCTTTTTAGAAAGCATGCTTCTTACTGTTTTCAGAATTTTATTTTATTTTACCATGTTTTTTTCAGTCAGTGGGAAAACATTTAATATGAGATTAAACAAACAAGATTATTGATTGGGTGTCGTGGCTCAGGCCTGTAATCCCAGCACTTTGGGAGGCTGAGGCGGGCAGATCATCTAGTCAGGACTTTGGGACCACCCTGGCCAACATGGTAAACCCCCAACTCTACTAAAAATACAAAAAATAGCTGGGTGTGGTGGCAGGCTCCTGTAATATCAGCTACTTTGAAAGCTGAGGCAGGAAAATCGTTTGAACCTGGGAAGCAGAAGTTGCAGTGAGCCAAGATCTCACCATTGCACTCCAGCCTGGGCAACAGGGGGAGACTCTGAAAAAAAAAAAAAAAAAAAAAAAAAAAAGAAAGAAAGAAACAAGATTATCAAGAAAGAGTATTTGTTTCCTCCTGGCTACCAGAGTCAACTCCCCATTGTATGTGCAGCAGGACAACCCTTTGCTGCCAGACCCACTCTGACAAGGAAGAAGACAAGACCTGCCTCTGCCCACCTTCTGCCCAGATGTACAGAATGAGACTCACAGAGCAGCAAAGGGTATTAGAGACCCCCGAACCAGAGCAGCCAAGGGACTAAAAGTCCCTTTATGGCTGGGCGTGGTGGCTCACACCTGTAATCCCAGCACTTTGGGAGGCCGAGGTAGGTGGATAACCTGAGATCAGGAGTTTGAGACCAGCCTGAGCAACATGGAGAAACCCCGTCTCTACTAAAAATACAAGATTAGCAGGGCATGGTGGTACATGCCTGTAATCCCAGCTACTTGGGAGGCTGAGGCAGGAGAATCCTTTGAACCTGGGAGGGAGAGGTTGTGGTGAGCCAAGATTGTGCCATTGCACTCCAGCCTGGGCAACAAGAGCAAAACTCTATCTCAAAAAGAAAAAAAAAGTTCCTTTATAACCAAAACTCAATCCAGACCAAGGACAATTTGCCTGGGGTGCAAAAGGCTCAGTACTGATGACAGATTCAAGTTCTGCAGTGGCCACCACTCCCTAAGCTCAGGGACACCCATCCCACCTGTCACCCATTGCTGCTGCTCTGGCAAAGGGTGAAAAGCACTTCCATTACTCACAGCCATGGTAGGAGGCCAGGGTTCCCTGGCCTTGCCATACTCCTACTCCGAGTGGCTGGTGGAGAAGTTGGGCTGGCTGGAGCCTCCCCCAAAGGTGATCTAGTTGCTGCCCATGCCAGTGGCAACCTGGGCCACGCACTCTTTGTTTTTGACAGCCTGGGCCCTCACAGCCTTCAGCTGTTCATCTTTGAGGAGGGCTGCCAATTGCTCTGACTTCTCATGCACGTTGATGCCCTGGTCCTTGCCATCTTGGTCAATGTATTGAAGTCCTTCAGGGTCTGAATGGCAAAGATGTTCTCACAGCACTGCTGGGCCATGCGCTCGCAGCCTGCCTTGATGAGGTAGTCCAGCAGCGTCTGCGCCTTGTACATATGCTGCCAGTTCTTGCCATGGACATTGAGCCACATCCACACCATGCTCATGATCTCTGAGAAGATTACCACATGGTAGGTCAGGTCGGCAATCTCAGTCATCAGACAGCTAGATGGACCCCACGACTTATTGGAGGTGGCTTTCCAGACTTTGATTTCTGCCTCTGAGTAATTGTTCACAGTGTTTTTCATCTGTTATCTGATAGATGAAGTCATCATTTTTCTTTGTTACACATTTAAAGCCCTTCAAAGAGAGAAACTTAACTGTCCTTAGTAAGTGCACACCCTATGAAGGTTCGGTTTCCATAATCAAGCTGGAGCAAGATCCCTGAACGGTCATTTCCTCCTTTGGAGACTCAGATCAAAAAAGCTGGAAGCCATGACTGGGCTACAACCAAATCTGTTACATGAGGCTCCTGTCCACAAGTTTGGTTACCTCCATCTGCCTCTTCACCAGTGAGCACCTAGCACTTAGCACTGTGCCTGACACAGAAATGAACACTAAAATCCTGGAAATCTCCACAGTGCTGTCTTTTTGCCAGTGAACGACTGACTGAAGGCTGGCAGCCCCTAGGCAGCTTCAGGATGGGGCTGGTCACCAGAAAGACAAAGGCAGGAAGGACCAGTACCAGGAGGGGAGAGGGACTGAAGATTAAGTTTATTACCAATGGCCAATTATTTAGTCAATCATGTCTCCACAATGAAGCCTCTATAAAAACACAAACGGGGCCGTGCGCAGTGGTTCACACCTGTACTCCCAGCACTTTAGGAGGCCGAGGCAGGTGGATCACAAGGTCAGGAGTTGAAGACCAGCCTGGCCAACATGGTGAAACTTTGTCTCTACTAAAAGTATAAAAAATTAACTGGGCGTGGTGGCACACACCTGTAATCCCAGCTACTTTGGAGGCTGAGGCAGGAGAATTGTTTGAACCCAGGAGGCGGAGGTTGTGGTGAGTGGAGATCAGGCCATTGTACTCCAGCCTGGGCGACAGAGCAAGATGCCATCCAAAAAAGAAAAAGCACAAAAGGAAAGGTTCAGGAAGCTTCTGGATGGCTAAGTACATGAAGGTTCCTGAAGGGTGGCACCTAGGTATGGCATGGAAGCTCTGCACTCCTTCTCCCCCATAACTGATCTATGCATCTCTTCATCTGTATCCTTTGCAATATCCTCTGCTCCTCTCAGCGAGCATGGTGGTGGTATATGATGGGTATTTTTTTGTTTAGCCAGTAAACTTCCCCATTCCCATTTTGCTCATCATAGATTCTATCTCCCTGCCAACAGGAATGGAAACATGACCTATGCCTGGCCAGTAATATCGCCCATTTACCTGGAAATCGATTGGTTCAGGGTGTTGACGAAACTCTGTTGAGCATGGCCCGTGACACAGCCCTCAGGAAGTCCTGAGAACATGTGCCCAAGGTGGTCAGATGCAGCTTGGTTTTATACATTTTAGACAGGCATGAGACATCAATCAAATACATTTGAGAAATACATTGGCTTGGTCCCAGAAAGGTGGAACGACTCAAAGCCAGGGAGCTTCCAGGCTATGGGTGAATTTAAACATTTTCTGGTTGACAATTGGTTGAGTTTGTCTAAAGACCTGGGATAGATAGAAAGGGAATGTTCAGGTTAAGATAAAGACTGTAGAGACCAAAGTCCTTTTGAAGTGGCTGACATTAGAGACAATAGGTGACAAATGTTTCCTACTCAGATCTTAGTTAATCTCTTTAGAATTGGGAGGGTCTGGAAGAAAAAGACCTACCTATGTTAATAGAGATTCTTTTTTAAATTTTTTTTTGAGATGGAGTTTCATTCTTGTTGCCCAGGCTGAAGTGCAATGGCATAATCTTGGCTCACTGCAGCCTCTGCCTCCTTGATTTAAGTGATTCGCCTTCCTCAGCCTCCCAAGCATCTGAGATTACAGATGCACGCACCATGCCTGGCTAATTTTTGTATTTTTAGTAGAGACAGGGTTTTACCATGTTGGCCAGGCTGGTCTCAAACTCCTGACCTCAGGTAATCCTCCCAAAGTGCTAGAATTACAGGCGTGAGCCACCATCCCTGGGTGTTAATAGAGATTCTTCACAGATGCAAGTTTTCCTTCACAAAGAACAGCTTTGCAGGGCCATTTCAATATACAGCAAAGAAACGTGTTTTGGGGTAAAATATTTTGATTTTCTTCTTTGTCTCGCAGACTCCTTAGATAGGAATTTGGAAAATCAGAGTTTAGTCCTCAAGAGAAAGGCATGTGATACAAGCAGGGAAAATCAGAGGCATTACCTGGGATTGATACACTGAGCCTTTCCAGGCCCCCTGGAGGTTCACTGAAAATCACTGACATGAGGCAGGTTGATTTAAAAAAAAAATAGAGATGGGGTCTGGCTCTGCTGCTCAGGCTGGAGTACAGCAGCAGGATCATTCCTCACTATAGCCTTGAACTCCTGAGCTCAAGTGTTTCTCTTGCCCAAGCCTCCTGAGTAGCTAGGACAACAGACAAGAATCACCACACCAGCTAATTATATACCATCTTGAGGCTACAGAAAAAATGGGAGCTTAGATCCTTGCGAAACAGGTTGTCAGAGTGAGGACAAGAATTCTATTGAGGGACAATAAATGATTACTGGGGAGAAGGACTGGAGCAGGAAACAGAAATTAATGTGTAAATAGTTCTCTTTGAAATACAAATGATCCTTGGAGACAGTCATACTTGTAAAAGGGTCTGTTCAGGTGTGGGAACATCTTGGTCTTATTTTCTGCAATAGATGAGATTATACGGAAGGGGAGAAAAAAATTGTTCTCCTTGGTAGGTCTGGATCTTAGGTAGATAAAGAACTTCAACTTCAGTGAGGGAGGGTATTGGGGGATCAAACAGATCTTGCAGCTTCTTCAGTTCAGTAGGTCAAAACACCTTATTTTATAGGGTTTAGAAACCAGATACTGGTTTCTGAGGACTAAACTCAGATTTTTTTTATATTTTGCCCAAATTCCTATCTAAGAGGTCTGGAGAGTCATGTCCTTCAAATCATAAATTCTCATCAGAATAGTTTTATTTAACACTATATATTGTGACTTAACTTTCCAACTTCACTGTGGCATAACATTATGAGACGAAGAAGAAAATCAAAATATTTTACCCCAAAACATGTTTCTTAGCCATACTTTGAAATGGCCCTGCAAAACTGTTCTTTGTGAGGGAAAATCTGCAGCTATAAAGAATGGGCTGGGCAGGCAGAATGGCTCACACCTGTAATCCCAGCATTTAGGGAGCCGGAGGCTGGCGGATCACGAGGTCAGGAGTTCGAGTTCAGCCTGGCCAATATGGTGAAACCCCATCTCTACTAAAAATACAAAAATTAGCCAGGCATGGTGGCACGCATATGCAGTCCCAGATACTCCGGAGGCTGAGGCAGTAGAATCGATTGAAACAGGAAGGCGGAGGTTGCAGTGCACCAATATTGAGCCATTGCACTCCAGTCTGGGCGACAGAGTGAGATTGTGTAAAAAAAAAAAAAAAAAAGAATTTCTATTAACATAGCTAGTTATTTTTCTTTCAGACTCTACCAATCCTAAAGAGATTAAGATCCGAATAGAAAACATTTGTCATGTCTAGGTGCAGCCACTATAAGACTCCAAAAGAACTTTGGTCTCCACAATCTTTATGTTAACCTGAACATTCCCTTCCTGTTTTTTGAGATGGAGTCTTGTTCTTTGGCCCAGGCTGGAGTGCAGTGGTGCACTCTCGGTGCTTGAATCCCAGTTAGACAAACTCAACCAATTATCAAATAGAAAGTATTTAAATTCACCTGTCAGGCACTGTGGCTCATGCCTGTAATCCAAGCACTTTAGAGGCCGAGGCGGGCGGATCACCTGAGGTTGGGAGTTCGAGACCAGCCTGACCAACATGGCGAAACCCTGTCTTTAAAAAAAGAAAAAGAAAAAAAACCCCTTTCTCTACTAAAAATACAAAATTAGCTGGGTGTGGTGGCACATGCCTGTAATCCCGGGTACTCGAGAGGCTGAGGCAGGAGAATCGCTTGAACCTCGGAGGCAGAGGTTGTGGTGAGCCGAGATGGCACCATTGCACTCCAGGCTAGACAGGAAGAGAGAAACTCCGTCTCAAAAAAAAAAAGTTCACCTTCACCCGTAGTTTTGAAGCCCACCAACCCCCACCCCCAACTGTGAGTTGTCCTGCCTTTTGGGATTGAACCAATGTATTTATTTATTTATTTTTGAGATGAAGTCTCTCTCTGCTGCCCAGGCTGGAGTGCAATGGCACTATCTGAGCTCACTGCAACCTCTGCCTCCTGAGTTCAAGTGATTCTCCTGTCTCAGCTTCCTGAGTAGCTGGGATTACAGGCATGTGCTACCACACCCAGCTAATTTTTTTGTATTTTTATAGAGATGGGGTTTCACCATGTTGGTCAGGCTGGTCTCAAACTCCTGACCTCAGGTGATCCACTGCACCCCGCCTCAAACCAATGTTTGTTGTTGTTGTTGTTTTGTTTTGTTTTGTTTTTGAGATGAAGTCTTACTCTGTAGCCCAGGCTGGAGTGCAGTGGTGTGATCTTGGCTTACTGCAACCTCTATCTCCTGGATCTTGGTTCAAGCAATTCTTCTGCCTCAGCCTCTTGAGTAGATAGGATTATAGGAATGTGCCACCATGCCAGCTAATTTTTGTATTTTTAGTAAAGATGAGGTTTTACCATGTTGGCCAGGCTTGTCTTGAACTCCTGACCTTGTGATCTGCCCATCTCAGCCTCCCAAAGTGCTGGGATTATAGGCGTGAGCCACAATTCCTGGCCACCAGTGTATTTCTTAAATGTATTTGATTGATGTTTCATGCCTCCTTAAAATGTATAAAACTAAACTGCACCCGACCACCTTGGGCACATGTTCTCGGACCGTATAGTCGCTCATATTTGGCTCAGAATAAATATCTCCAAATATTTTACAGAGTTCAACTCTTTCCATTGACATTTCTGAGCCTCAACAATATGATCTGGGGATGTGGGCAAAGCCTATCATCTAGACAGAGGCTTCCTTCTTTAGGAAGCCTAACAGGGAATTAGAAATAAGAGATAGAAGGACTTGCTGGTAACCAGTACTGGCCTTTGGTCCTTGAAGCCATTATTTTTGCAGCTCTTCTTTCTTTCCTGTGACTTTTATCCCTTTATCCCACCTGCATCTGTAGTTACATGAATCATTAAATTCTCTACTTTGCTGAAGCTAGTATACATTTAATTTGCTTTATTTATTTTATTTTTTTTTTTAGATGAAGTCTTGCTCTGTTTCCTAGGCTGGAGTGATCTTGGCTTACTGCAACCTCCATCTCCCAGGTTCAAGCAATTCTCCTGCCCCACGTAGCTGAGACTGCAGGTATGCACCACTGTGCCTGGCCAATTTTTGGTAGGAACTGTTGAAAATGTGAGCTTTGAATTAAGAGACCCACCCCCCCAACCAGGCTTTGTGTGAGCAACATGGCTGTTTATTCACCTAGGTGCAGGTGGGCTAAGGCCGAAAAGGGCGCTAGCAAAGGGCAGTGGGCTAGGAGTTGGTTTTATAGGTTTGGGGTGGGCAGTGGAAAGTTACAGAGTAAGATCAGTTACAGTGGTGGGGGTAGGGGCAAAGAGTATACATTACCATAAGTTCAGTTACAATAGTGGGTGGGGGTGAGGCAGAAGAGCAGTTAAGATTGCAGGATGGGTGAGAGGTATTCACATTATCATAAGAACAGTTAAGATGGCAGGGTTGGGTGAGGGGCTTGTGGGGGTAAGCTCCGCTGGGTGATCAGGGACAACGGTGAAGCAGGCATGGGGTGGGAGACGATTAGCCAAGGCAGGCAGGACTTTAGACTTTCAGGCTCTAGGCTAGCATATGGAGACCTGACAGGGACAGGGTTCACCATGTTGGCCAGGCTGGTCTAGAATTCCTGACTTCAGATGACCTGCCTGCCTGGGCCTCCGAAAGCGCTGGGATTACATGAATGAGCCACTGGGTCTGGCCTAATTTGCTTTGTTTTGACATTGAAAGAATACTGACTAAAAGCTCTGCTACTATGGTCACAGTAATTATTGCCACCAAAAAGAATAAAACACTTTAAAATATGTAAAGGTTTTTTTTTTTTTTTTTAGATGGAGTTTTGCTCTTGCTGCCAGGCTGGAGTGCAATGGCATGAACTTGGCCCACCGAAACCTCCACCTCCCACGTTCAAGTGATTCTCCTGGCTCAGTCTCCCAAGTAGCTGGGATTACAGGCATTCACCACCCCACCTGGCTAATGTTTTGTATTTCTAGTAGAGATGGGTTTCTCCATGTTGGTCAGGCTAGTCTCAAACTCTTGACCTCAGGTGATCTGCCCATCTTGGCCTCCCAATGTGCTGGGATTACAGGTGTGAGCCACTGTGCCCGGCCACCAAAGGGGTTTATTCTAAACAAAATATGCGTGACCAAGGCCTGAGGCACAGTCCCAAGAGGTACTGAGAACATGTACCCACGATGGTTGGGTAACAGCTTAGTTATTTATACAACTTAAGGGAGACATAAGATACCAATCAAGCTTTGCGCAGTGGCAGTATTGTAGCCAGTGAGGTTTATCCGAGGCGTGATTATTGCTAATCGAAAACTTTTCCCAATACCCCGCCATGACGACTTGAAATATAGTCAGCATTGGCAATTTCTGGCAGCCTCTATGGAGACTGAATTAAAAAAAAAAAGATATTAATCAATACATGTGGGGCCTACATTGGTTTGGTCTGGAAAGGTAGGACAACTTGAGGGTTTGTGGGGAGGGCTTATAGGTTATAGGTGGATTAAAAGATTTTCTAATTGGCAATTGGTTGAAAGAGTGAAGTTACTATCTAAAGACTTGAATCAACAGAAAGGAGTGCCTGGATTAACATAATGGGTAGTAGGGCCGGGTGCAGTGGCTCAAGCCTATAATCTCAGCACTTTGGGATGCTGAGTTGGGTGGATCATGAGGTCAGGAGTTCAAGACCAGCCTGGCCAACATGGTGAAACCCTGTCTCTACTAAAAATATAAAAATTAGCCAGATGTGGTGGCGTGTGCCTGTAGTTCCAAGCTACCCGGGAGTCTGAGGCAGGAGAATTGCTTGAACTCAGGAGGCAGAGGTTGCAGTGAGCTGAGACTGTGCCACTGCACTTCAGCCTGGGCAACAGCAGGAAAGTCTGTCTCAAAAAAAAAAAAAAAAAAAAAAGGGGGAGGTAAACAACACCAAGGTTCTTATTATGTAGATTAAGTCTCCTAGGTGGCCATCCTTAGAGATGATAGCTGGCAAATGTTTCCTATTCTGACCTGTAAAAGGGGCTAGAGTCTCAGTTAATCTCTTTAGAATTGGGAGGGCCTGGAAGGGGGAAAGATTTAGTTATGTTAATAGAGGTTCTTTTTTTTTTGAGACAGAGTTTCACTCTTTTTGCCCAGGGTGGAGCGCAATGGCATGATCTCAGCTCACTGCAACGTCTGCCTCCTGGGTTCAAATGACTCTCCTGCCTCAGCCTCCCAAGTAGCTGGGATTACAGGCATCTACCACTACCCCTCACTGATTTTGTATTTTTAGTAGAGATGAGGTTTCACCATGTTGGCTAGGCTGGTCTCCAACTCCTGACCTCAGTTGATTCATCCTCCTCAGCCTCCCAAAGTGCTGGGATTACAGAGATTCTTTATAGATGCAATTACCCATCCTCCAACAAAATGGCTTTGCAGGGACATTTCAAAAGATGGCGAAGAAATATATTTTGAGGTAAAATACTTTGATTTCCTTTATCTGTCATGTGATGTTATGCCAGAGTCAAGTTGGAAAGTAAACTGTGACATAGTAAAAGCCCCATAAAACTGCATACCTCAACCATACCTTGGATTTCTGTTTAAACTGCTCTCTGTAACCCGTAATGTGACATGCAAGCAGTCCAAACCCAGGCCATCTTGGCCCCTGCGACTTGTAATTTCCACCCTACCCAGACAATGTGTAAACAAATGCTTATCTTGACTTTTGTTAACCGATTAAGTAACAATCAGAATGTCAAAAGTCCCCTAGCCCTCTGAATGTCTGAAGCTCCTCACCCCCACCCCCGCCCATCACGCTCACCCCGAGGTGGTTTTAGGGGTATAAAAGGTCTTAACACCCTCCTTTTCGGGGCCACAGGTTAGAGAGACGCGAGGTCGCTGGCAATAAAGACCCTGCAATTTGGCCTACATTTTTGTCTTGGTGTTGACTTTCTATGCTCGGTTCAGTACAACTACAAAGTATTTCCATTAATAATATTTAAATTCATTATCAATTCTCTGTGCACAATGGATTTTTTCCCCCAAAATTTTCTTAACAAGGAAGACAGGGGTGTCTTACATAGTGTGGAAGGTACAAAGATCTAGAGAATTATTTAAATCTTTGGGATTATCATTAGAAAAAAGTGCTTCAAATCCATCCTGTTTGTTGTAAGAAGTAAAAGGTCATAATCAAATACACATTATAATCACAACATCATCTGGTCAAATGTGATTTTCAAAATACTTAAATGGTTCTTTTTACCTACAATATTTTCATGCAAAGTCCACAGTTTAAACAAATAATTCCTAATCGATAAATATCAGTGTCTCCTAATTAACATGCCACCCAATGAATTATTTAGATTTATCTTAAGCAAGTTTAAAATACATGATTTCTTAAATGCCTGTTAAAAAAAAAAAAACAACTGCAGTGTGAGCAATACCTCTAATTAAACACAATCTCATCATAGGTCTAAAATCCAAGAATGTGAATAAGCCTTTGTGGAAACGATTTCTGTTTTTACACATATAAATAATTAGTAATAAAATATAAATTATAATGATTTAGAATGAAGTTACAAAGAACAATTCTTTCTTTTATCAATTTTCAGAATCAACTCTTAGTTTCTTCGTTCTTTCAGGTTTTTTTTAAACCATCTGTTAGAAGGAAAAAAAAAATTCCAAGTTTAAACCAATCACCTTGAGTCTGGAAAATCTCACCTTCCCAGAAAAGAACCATAAAGATCAATGAAAAGCTGTCAGAAGACATTAGTAAAATGGACAACTCAATTAGCAGGATGAATACACACTCAGACACCCAGGGATACACACTCAGACACCCAGGGCTACACTGCTCATTGTCCCTTTCATTAAAAACCAAAACAACCACCGCCACTAAAAGAACCCAGACGTCAGTTCTAAATCTACAACAAGGACCTAAAAACCTGAACAAAAAAGTAAAAATGAAATCTCATCGTCTTTTAGGATGGCAAAATCTAGATACTTTAATAGAAAAGAGCATCACTTGGTATTATTGATCAGTAGGCTTTAAGAATTTAGAAGCAATATTGAAGAAATAAGGAAGAAAATGTAATTGAAGACCATAATAAAATGGTTGAACCACATTGGCACCATTGAAAACAATTCACCTAAACACTGACAATCCGTTGTTTCCAAACTAGATCATTAACGTGTACGTTCCAGATCCTAATGAAATTAACATGAATAATGCATACAAACTTGTTTTGTAAATTGAACTGCTTTATACCAGGATAAGGTATTCTTCTTCATTATTAAGACAGTTAATCCAAAGATTCTGCTGTTGATAACCGTATGTGTTTGTCAAGTATTGATTGTTAGAGACTTCAGGAATCATGTAAGATTATTCTATGAACATGTCCTATTTCCTATTGATCATTTCATTAACAAAGCATGGTCCCTAACCTCAAATTTTCACACTGGAGGGGAAAACAAGACAAATACTCAAAGAGAGAGCAATTAATACGTACTATAAGATGGCATAAAATTAAGTTTTCAAGTGCGCATTAATAATTTCAAAGGAGTGTTTCCACTAAATGGAGCTGATTTTGTGGAGATGGTGATTAATACAGGCCTTAAAAGATGCTCAGATTTCTATGTTTTATTTCCCTATAAGTAGAAACTTTCCCAAAGCATTGCTCCATCACAATCTCTTTGTAGCCCTCTGATTCCCAACCTACTGCTGAGAACATATTTATTTTATTATTAATATTATTATTTGTACAGCAGGGTTACACTTTGTTGTCCAGGTTGGTCTTGAATTCCTGAGCTCAAGCAATCCTCCTGTCTCAGCCTCCCAAAATGCTGGGATTATAGGCATGAGCCCGTAATCTGTACCTGGTCTGAGTTCACACTTAGGTAAGTATGTAATCGAATGAAAAGTACCATAAAACATATGCGTATTTCTCATCACTGTAATGATATTAAGCCTTTATCTACACACATGTAACACAATTCCCCTGTCTATTTGATCACCTCTTCTTCCTTAGATACATGCTCCATGGACTATACTTAATCCTGGACCAAAATAACTATGAATTAGCTCCCATTTCTATACTTGCTTTTACTCATAACTTTCTAACACCAGTGGATGACTTACACTACCGTGTGCGTTGATTTATGAGCATCCTGCCCTCTGCCAGATCACATCGCAGCAGGACTGGAGGAAAGGACTCACTTTCTAATAGCAGCTACCATGCGGGACTTCACACAACCACCTTAGAGATGATGGGTCTCAGTCTTAGGTCCATGGAACTAGATCCACTCTTTCCTCATTCATTCCTTCATTTGGCAATCATTCCTTCCATACCCACTGTGTGTTGAGCACAACCCTCGGCACTGAGGAGACAAAACCTGGATGTGATTCTTGCCCTAAAGGGGCTCACAGCCTATTAGTTTAACTGTTCACAGAAATGGAATATTTCAGACAAAAAGGCACAATGTGTCAAAACGCTACAACTCAAGATGGGAAGGGTGGGATCCAGTCATTTTTAGGAATAGGAGAAGACAGTAAGAGAGAAAATAGAAAATCAGGCAAAATTGTCTGATCTTGATAAATGTCTAATGAGAAAAACATGACCAATTTCCTCCACCAAAGCTCAGAAGAAGGCATTTATGAAAAGAATAAAATATGGAAGTGAACACAATATTTTTAAGAGCATCTGAACTCTAATCTCTCTCTTCCAGACACTTACCTTGTTCTTTCTCTTCAATGTCCTTTCCCTTTATCTCCACAAGTCTCAATTCTTCCAATCCTTTAGCTCATATGACCACAAACCTTCCCTGATCCCCACAGCTGAAAGTCATCTCACCGTAAACACCCAACTCACTCCCTCTATAACAATTTTACGGTAATTAATTTTCCATAGGAAGAGAAAGAGACTACCACTTATTTGGTTTTTTTCTATGCCATGTACTTAAAATATATTAACTCTTTTAATCCTCACAACAATGTCATGAAGGTACCTTTATTTCCATTTTTTAAGGTGATTTGTAAACTTTGGTTTTGAGGATTTTTAATTTTATTATTTTATGGATACATAACAGTTGTACATACTTGTGAAGGTACATGTGCTATCTTGATAAAAGCATACAATGTATAATGATGAAATCAGGGTAGTTGGGATGTACATAACCTCAAACATGTATCATATCTTTGCATTGGGCACATTCCAAATCTTCTCTTCTGGCTATTTTGAAATATATTATACAATAAATTATTGTTATAGTCACCCTATTGTGCTATTGAATACTAGGATTTATTCCTTCTATCAAACTGTATTTTTGTACCCATTAACCAACTCCTCCCACCCTTCCTTCCCACTACCCTTCCCCGCCTCTGGCAACCACCATTCTATTCACTACCTCCATGAGATCAATGCTTCCATTCCCATATACACACGAGAATATGTGATATTTGTCTTTCTCTGCCTGGCTTCCTTCACTTAACATAATGACCTCCAGTTTTACCCATGTTTCTGCAAATGAAAGTATTTCATTCTTTTTTACAGCTGAAGAATATTTCATTGTGTATATATAGCACATTTTCTTTATCCATTTATCCACTGATGGACACTTAGACTGACTCTATATCTTGGATACGGTGGGTAATGCTGCAATAAATATGAGAGTGCAGATATCTTAGATATACTGATTGCCATTGTTTGGGATATTTACTCAGTGGGACTGCTGGATCATATGGCAACTCTTTTTTTTTTTAGACTGAGTTTTGCCCTTGTCACCCAGGCTGGGGTACAGTGGTGTGATATCTTGCCTCACTGCAACCTCCAACTCCCGGGTTCAAATTGATTCTCCTGCCTCAACCTCTGAAGTGGCTGGGACTACAGGCACACGTTACCATGCCTGGCTAATTTTTGCATTTTCAGTAGAGATGGCCTTTCAACATGTTGGCCAGGCTGGTCTCGAACTTGTGACCTCAGGTGACCCACCCACCTTGGCCTCCCAAAGTGCTGGGATTACAGGCGTGAGCCACCATGTCCGGTCCATATGGTGGTTCTGTTTTTTTTTTTTTTTTTTGCGGCACCTCCATGCTGTTCTTCACAGTGGCTGTACCACTTTACATTCCCACCAACAGGGCACAAGCATTCTCCTTTCTCTGCATCCTCACCAGCATCTATTATTTTGCCTTTTTCGTAAGAGCCATTTTAACTGCGGTGTATTGCCATTGAATAGGTAATGAAAACAAAGGTCAGAGTTCAAGC
This sequence comes from Cacajao melanocephalus, assembly GCA_963573385.1. NCBI lineage: Eukaryota > Metazoa > Chordata > Mammalia > Primates > Pitheciidae > Cacajao > Cacajao melanocephalus. The sequence continues at coordinate 19,788 of CAUYLG010057049.1, forward strand.
GGCTCACTGAAGTTTACACAGCTAAATGTGATCCTGGGAGGATTGAACCCCTGATCTCTGTTACTCCATTCCCTTTCACAATGCCCCACTGCATTCTGCATGGTATTATATTCACTTAAGTATTTCATTCAATATATATTTACTGAAGACTTATCCTGATCTCTGGTCTAGAACTACAAATATGGTCCCATCCCTACCATTTAGTATAGGAGAGGCACAATTCAATTACAATTTGTATCCCTAAGAATATTACCTAGCTGGACATTAACAAGTAATTGTGCATTTTCTTAAAGTCTGTTAATAGCTTTGGGAACACTGAATCAAGCAAAGTTAAACGGGTTCCTTTAAGACATCTCAGATTCTTTACTAATATGCACTGTAAAACCTCTAGGAGGTGAGTGTAATATGAATGTTTCCCAGACTTTCTTTTTTGTGTTATGGTAAAATGTACATAACAAAATTTAGCCTTTAAAATGTACAATTCAGTGGCATTTGGTACATTCACAATGTAGTGCAATCATCTTGCTATCCATTCTAGAACTTTTTGAGAATGGATTTTGTGGAGAATAGCACCTGGGTAAGGTCCCACAGAACACATTTTGAGACACACTTGACATGATGGTCGGGAATACGGTAGAAGCAGCATAGGATGCTGTCAGAGAACACAGAGCCCACACCGCTATTGAAGGACCAGGGCAGATCTTTCCAACAGAAAGACGCCTGAATTCTAAACAGAGTCAAAGAGGGAACACATGTGTGAGGTTCGGCAGAGGGAACAGCAGGGTAAAGGCCCAGCATGAAGAGAGACAGCACATGATCAGGGCTATAAGAAATACTTACAGGCTCTCAGAGAGGGTGCCACCATATGTAAGCAAACGGCTAGTTAACTGGTGACAAGGTTGAACAATGAGATCACTTTATGCCTGTGTTACCTTCCTCAGTGCCATGGTGATGGTAAACTTTTACGCCTTCTAAGAGATCCAGAATTCAATTTCTCTTTCAAGGGAGAGGAAGCAGCAACAATCCTAACCATTCCCATTCATCCCAATGAGATATGTAACTGCATATTTAATGATCAAAGAATCATTAAGTAGCTGGCCATACACAGACTGCTAAACCATTTAGAAACAAACTGTAAGAACATTTAAATGGGCCGGGCACGGTGGCTCACACCTGTAATCCCAGCACTTTGGGAGGCCGAGGCGGGCGGATCACGAGGTCAAGAGATCGAGACCATCCTGGTCAACATGGTGAAACCCCGTTCCTACTAAAAATATAAAAATTCGCTGGGCATGGTGGCACGTGCCTGTAGTCCCAGCTACTCAGGGGGCTGAGGCAGGAGAATTGCTTGAACCCAGGAGGTGGAGATTGCAGTGAGCCGAGATCTCACCATTGCACTCCAGCCTGACGCCTGGTGACCGAGTGAGACTCTGTCTCAAAAAAAAAAAAAAAAAAAAAAAAAAAGAACATTTAAATGAACATCAACATTATTTCGTGAAAGTTTAATAAAATTTCTTCCACTACAAAACTGGAAGCATCTACCTTCAGCTTCCAATCAAATCATCTATCCTTTTCCCTAAATAAAATTCCAGAATGGGACCTAATTTCCCCTTCCTTACTAAATATACCATTATCCAATAACAGTTCTTGGATTAATGTCTTTCACTTCCCCTCTTTTATCAGAGAGTTTAATTTGAAGAAATACAGAGACAATGGTCACCAAAGTAAACCCCAGCATCCCTAAGGATCCTTGAGGCTTGGAATGCAGCTGGCCCCCAGTGGCATCTGAAGCTTAGTACAGGAGTAGAAAGTATGAACAATGACAAAGTGCTGATTTTCTTTTCAGTAATAGGGCATTCTTCACCTTTATTACTGACAAGAATGGTGGCTTGCTGCAGAGGAACTTACACAAATTTTTAAAAATCCTATTTCATCCTTAAAGCTAACAAGAAGAAACTACGAGGAAAAACATACATACGTATAATATACTTTAAACAATGTATGTTATATATGATGAAGTCTATAAAATGTCCCTCTAGGGATAGGAAGGAGGTCCAAATCCATACAGGCCATTATTGAATTCTTTGGTTTAAAACTACATTTTTTTTGAGATAGGCTCTTGCTAGGTTGCCCAGTCCGGTGTCAAACTCTTATGCTCAAGCAATCCTCCGTCCTCAGCATCTTGAGTAGCTGGGATTATAGGCACACCACTGCACCTGCCTGAAAATCTACATTATTTTGAGAAAGCTAGGTAAGCAGGTTTGGAGGGTTTCACTGACCAATCAAAACCTGAAAATAAGCTGCAATTGACTTTCCTCAGCCAACAGTCCTTCAAGCCTCGCAAGGGATATCTTCATCATTGAATCACTGCAGGTTTCAACAGATCTCAGGCTGCCTGCACCAAAGCACTCGGCTCACAGCTCTTCAGAACAGCAGTGAATCACACGCTTATCATTGGATAAAGCCTCTTATTTGTGTCATCATAAAATAACAACGAAGTACCAAACCAGCCCCACTAGGAGTGTTTGGAAATGTAAATCAAAATTGAAGAGAAGCCCAGAATCTTATCTGCATAAAAACTGCATAACTCAGAATCCACATCCACAAAGTGAGTTGCTTCTCCCCAGGGCTATCATTGGAAGTTAGCAACGTTATCTTGTGACTGCAACGCAGCCCAGAGCACCTCTTCCAAGTTGCAGTTTTTAATTCCCACTCATCTTTCTCTTTTTTCTTGTAAATTTGTTGGAGTTCCTTGTAAATTCTGGATATTACACCTTTGTCAGATGAGTAATTGCAAAAATTTTTTTCCCATTCTGCAGGTTGCCTGTTTGCTCTTACGATAGTTTATTTTGCTGTGCAAAAGCTCATTAGTTTAATTAGATCCCATTTGTCAATTTTAACTTTTGTTTCAATTGCTTTTGGTGATTTCGTCATAAAATCTTTGCCCGTGCCTATGTTCTGAATGGTATTGCCTAGATTTTCTTCTAGGGTTTTTGTGGTTTGGGGTTTTACATTTAAGTTTTTAATCCATCTTGAGTAAATTTTTGTTTTATGCAGCCAACAAACATGAAAAAAAGCTCAACATCACTGATCATTAGAGAAATGCAAATCAAACCCACAGTGAGATACTATCTCATGCCAGTCAGAATGGCGATTATTAAAAAGTCAAGAAACAGATGCTTGGTGAGGCTGTGGAGAAACAGGAACGCTTTTACACTGTTGGTGGGAATGTAAATTAGTTCAACCACTGTGGAAGGCAGTGTGGCAATTCCTCAAGGATTTAGAACCAGAAATGCCATTTGACCCAGCAGCCCCATTACTGGGTATATACACAAAGGAATATAAATTATTCTACTATAAAGACATATGCACACGTATGTTTACTGCAGCTCTATTCACAACAGCAGAGACCTGGAACCAACCCAAATACCCATCAATGATAGACTGGATAAAGAAAATATGGTACATATACACCATGGAATGTTATACAGCCATAAAAAGGAATGAAATCATGTCCTTTGCAGAGATATGGATGAAGCTGAAAACCACCATCCTCAGCAAACTAACACAGAAACAGAAAACCAAATACCGCAAGTTCTCACTCATAAGTGGGAGCTGAACAATGAGAACACATGGACACAGAGAGGGGAACATCACACACCAGGGCCTGTCAGCGGGGGAGGGGTACAGGAGAGAGAGCATCAGGGCAAACAGCTAATGCATGCAGCGCTAACACCTAAGTGACAAGCTGACAGGTGCAGCAAACTACCACGGCACACGTTTACCTATTTAACAAACCTGAACATTCTGCACATGTATCCTAGAAATTAAAGGAAAACAAAATTTAAAAAGAAAGAAGAGAGTTGCAAGATTCAATGGGGGCCACACCCCATTGCTTAAAAACGTTTGACTCTGTCCCTAGCCCACTACCACTTCCTGAAGGGCACTGACCAAAAGGGTACACCTCTGTTTTATCAGCAGTCATCAAGACACCGGCATCATTCCACACAATAACACAATGCTCACGCATTGGCTAAATACCATATACCTTTTCAAGTACTTATATCCTCACCCAGCAGATGACAAAATTGAAGTTTTAAGGAAATACAGATAGATTCCAAGTAGCAAACTCTGAACTTAGGTCTTTCTGACTGAGTTCTATAATCACATGCCTACCCTGCTTACAGCCCAGTTACAGCAGGAAACATCATTTAATTTGGGTTGTTGCTAAATAACATTAGCAACCATTCAAAGAACATGTTGAGCGGTGTCTTATGCATCGCTAAGAGTTATTTTCTCTAGTCAAAACACAAGAAGTTAGGGAGGCTGCCTCTGTTAGGCTAATTATTCCACTCTGACGTGTCCATTACTGGAACAGGCACATACCCAGTTTCTGTTTCAAGTAAGTAACAATGCCCTTCGGGAGAAGCATAGTTTTGCCTCTGGACAGCTCTGGCAGATGCAGGACTGCATCTGAATACTAATTTCTTAATACTAAGCTTAAAATGAAAACTCAGGCACAGTACGCTCCTAATGCAAAATTAAATAGCCTCTAAAACTATTTTCCTAACAACACCATTATTCCTAGATCTAAAATTAATCATACATTTTAAAATCTAGATGAAAATTGATCAGCCCAACCTACTTTTTCCTGTGACTCCTATGTATTTGTTTAATCTCACTTTCAAAATTGAAACCCTGAGTTCTAAAAGAAGAAAGGTTATCCAAGCAAAACTAAAACCACTCAGTTAACCACCTGACCCTTATGTTACCAAAGCAGCATTCTCTTCTTCCCGAGCACTTGGAATTAAGCAGACCCCTGAAAACCAGAAGCAAAATGAAAGCTTTAGAAACCAAAATCTGGAGGCGTTCTCCATTAATTCTTCCAGACATAAACTCCAGAAGGATTTCCAGAATCCTCCAGCTAAAGCACTCAAGAGCTTCAGCTCGGCCTTGTCAAATGCCTCAAATCTATTATTGAAAACCTGGAAAATGCACCATCGTTTCAATATTCCCATTAGCCTATTTTCTACCTCTCGTGTTTTCTTTCATAGAATAAAGGAGATGTTTGTACAGAGTATGCTATGTGGTTTTTTAGTTCTTTACAACTGCTAATCCAAGAAAAGAGCCTGCCATATCCGTCTTCAGGGCCTTTCCACATGCAAGGTATTATGTGAAGCACTGGGGATATAAAAACAGAAGAGCCTCTGTCCCAGCCCTATCTAGAAATTCGTTTTCCAAGAACCTTCCATCCTCTGAACTCATCCCATCAATAATATTGATAGATTGAGGGCCACGCCATAATCCAACATGAAATCAGACGCTATCTTTCCTTATATGCCTCTGAATTCCCACATCTCCAGAGACAGATGTTAGAGAAGCAAAGCCATAGAGCAGCGATCAAGAGTGCGAGCTCTAGAGTCAGACAGGTCTTGCTTGAGACCCAACTCTGCAACATACGCTTGAGTGACAATGCACAGAGAATACTTGGCACTGTGCCTGGCATATGTAAGTTTTCAGTAAATGCTGCTTGCTTTTGTAATAGTAATACAACAGCAGTAGGAATTACTGTATGAAGTTGAGCCTTCAAACTCATCATATAACACAAAACTCCCCTAATGAGCTATCTTGGGTGGGAAAGGGGCCAGCGTGTGGAACGATCATGCCAACGGTTCATGTATTTGAAAATATTCATGTCTATCTTCCTCACTAAAAAATTCCCAGAAGTGTAGCATTTCAAGATAGCATTTCACATAAAAACAAGGAAATAAGATAGCCAGTGATTAGTTATAAAATATCTTAATGTTCCAATGAAATTAATAAAGAAGTCAAAATAAAAGTTAAACTAATCAAATATATTGTGGTAATGTATAACAGGTGTGTAGGAGGGAAACTTTACCACACTTCACAGAATAAAAATGCCTTCATTCCACTCTTAATGGAATCTGACAATTATTCTGCTAGTGTCTTGCACTCTTCCCTTCAGAGCTGGAATGCCACCTATGGTTAATCCTATTAAATGATCCATTATTTTATTTTGTTTATGGCACTTGGCTTCAGATATGTTTTGAGGCCTAACTGCTAAATTTCATCACTATACCCTTGTAAACTGACCAGCCATACCATGTACTTCTCAAACCCTCTATTCCAGCTCTTTTTAAATTGTCTTGTTTTGGGGGCTTTTCTTTCTTTTTTTCTTTCTTCTTCTTTTTTTTTTAATTGACACAGAGTCTCACTCTGCCCCCCAGGCTGGAATGCAATGGTGCAAACATAGCTCAGCCTCCCAAGTAGCTGGGACTACAGGCATGTACCACACCACACCCGGCTAATTTTTTTTCTTTTGTAGAGACAGGGTCTCACCATGTTGCTCAGGCTAGCCTCAAACTAAAATTGTCTTTTCAATTCTGAAACTTTCAAGGATATAGATAGGCATAGAAAATAAGTGACACCTTTCAAACAAATTATCCAGATCTAAAAATATTTCCTCTATCATCATTGGTATCAATTATTACCTTAGTTTTCAAAGTGTAATTATCTCCCAATACATTTGACTCTCTGAGCACTCCAGAAATGCTTTGAACAACTTATCCTACTTGATTTGCTCACTCAAAGAGGAAAATTAATTCAGAGGAAGCTAGAATTTAGGAACAGAAGTGAACACAAAAATGCATGAACCTGAATAATTCCCAAAATTTGGGGTAGGGGACTGGATTTCTCAAAATCTGAAAAATAGAGGTCAAAGACAATCTTATCCAGATCTGAAAGGGTAGGGCAATTCCAATGACAATAAAATCACAGAAGTCCTAGTATTTAATGCCTACTGTGTACTAGTCACTTTGTAACAACCCCACAAAGTCAGTATAATTATCACTATTTTTATAAGAGAAAAATGGAAGCTCAGGTTGACTTGTCCAGGACCCACGAAGTCAGAAACAGGATTGAAATTCAAGACCAGTTGGCTTCAAAACCCAAATTCTTACTATTCTCCCATGCTGCCTTTTTCAATAAATTTGTGTTTACAATAACCCCACCACATGCACATACTATTTCTTCTTCAAGTTCTGGGATACATTTGCAGAATGTGCAGGTTTGTTACACAGTTATACATGTGCCATGGTGGTTTGCTGCACCTATCAACGCCTCATCTAGGTTTTAAGCCCCATAAGCATTTATTTGTCCTAATGCTCTGCCTCCCCTTTCCCCGCACTTCTCGACAGGCCTCAGTATGTGATATTCCCCTCCCTTTGTCCGTGTAGTCTCATTGTTCAACTCCCACTTATGAGTGAGAACATGCGGTGTTTGGTTTTCTGTTCCTACACATGCACATATTTCAGTGAAAACATATCTCCTTAAAAAAGGGAAGTCAGAAGCTGTTATATTAACTATCTTATTTATCCTACCATCTGACTTTTATGAGACCCTAGACACTTCAGCTCAAGCCCATTTGCAGGCCCATGCCATCTCCACCCTAATCTATGTGTCACACAACATGTGCTGTAAACTGTTTTAGGAGAAAACTGTCATATTATGCAACATTTCCAGATGATTCAACCATATGACTTCCTAACTAACATTAAGTCTGGCTTGAATAAAACCAGATAGGGTGCCATGAACAGGCCAAGGTCAAGTCAAGGTGAGTAGCAGAGGTCTGTTTAATAAAACACCATTGAAATTGGCCAACATCCCACCACTATTATCCCAACATAAGAAGCTTTTGCAGGAACTATACTCGCTTGGACTTTGCTAGATCCAGTTTAAACTTTGTGACTCTCTGATAGCCACAGTGTTCCAGGATTCCAAAGGATTCAGTTCAACAAACATTCAAGGCACAAGGACAATGTGCCAGGTATACCATGAGGAGAATGTACAAATGTTAAGAAACAGCTCTTTTAATCCAGGAGCTGATTTTACATGATGTATTCACCACGAGGTTGGCAGCCACCTCTTAGTGAAAAATTACTCATAATGAAATTTAAAATGTGATCACCAGTGAAATCTTAATTGCATGATTGCTCCCAGACAAATTCAAATTGAAGGTACAAAATGGTCATTGAACAGGAGGAAGGTAAACTGTGAGGGGCTGAAGTTTAGATGAAAAGATTGAAAAAAGAATACTCGAAGCAACACATAATTTGTGTGTATTTCCACCCCTACCCCCATACCCTCATAATATTTCCTCATTGGATACTGTTGGTATTACTAGAATAGCTGCACACCCTTTTCTTCTTATAGTAACAGGAATAGGGAAATTTATCAAAACTAGCAAGACTAACAAAGATCTCACTTATTTGCTTAATTATTAACCTAAACTAAAAATGCTCTAAAAATCATTTAATCTTTCAATAGAAGAGAAAGATTTCTCAATCTTTCATCTAAACATGCAATTCAGCATAGTATCCTTAATCTTTTCTGGTACTTAATATTTTTGAGCAAAAAGAGTTTCCTGAGATTTCAGAGCTATATTTTCAACAGATATTAAGACATTTATTGTCTGATTGACACTGACATTTGCCTATAGTTTTTTTTTACACATTAATCATCCTCACCCCCAAAATAAAAGGCATTTGCAGCTCCCTAAACTTTAAAGCTGGTAGAAAATTAAGGGCAATTTTAGATTTTAAAAAGTATTATGTTCAACACAAAACTAATTATAAGCAGGCAATTGTTCTAACTTTTAACTGGAAAGAAATTCCAAAAAAAGATGTATCTCTAAACTCTAATCTCTTTTTTAAAAAGATTAAACAGGATGATAAATCTGTAGTTTAAGAATAGATGAGGGTGATACTTAAAATGCATTCTGGAAATAGATTAACACATCCTCCAAGTGAAAGAAAACTGGCAACATGACAATTCCAAAAAGCCCAACTCTCAGTGGAGCTAAGAGAAAATTTTTACTAGTGGACAGAAACTGGTAAAAAAAAAATGAATTTTAAAAGAGTTTACATTGTCACAATTGAACTAGTCAAGGAAAACAGCTGGTAGTACAGCAAAGTGCTGTAAGAAGGAACGTATCCTGCAAAGCAGTGGGAATTGTTTACACCAAGAATGCCGACTGTTATGTTATCTACATATTTGAAGTGGGTTCCCAGGAGAGCCGTGTCAGTGATTCTTGGAACTGTATTCCCACACATTCCTCTCCAAGTCAACTGAACAACTTTCTCCAAGACACAAACCAATGCTAAATTCGGCAATGCCCCTTTCCAGCACCATCGTATTCATTAGATAGATGGCTTAGGGCCAATAGGTACCAAACACTAAATTAAAATATGGGCTTAAAACTGCTGGAATCAATGAAGTAATGTTTTAAGTTACACTGAAAGATATACCTAAATTTCCAAACTCTACCATCTGATAAACACTTCCCACCCCTTCTGAAGAGACGGCTTCTTAACAGAAATTCAACAATGACTTATGTTTTCATTATACCAAACACAATACCACATATCAAATGTGTTACCCAAATATATGCTATTGTCCCTCTGCAGCCAATGTCTACTATCAGCATACTAACTCTTGGCAAATTTTACTCTGACATTTTTATTAATACAGACATTACCCTGCTTACTGAGATTCTGAAGTCTTACACAGGATTTTTGTTTACTCAAACACAGTGGCAGCTGGAAGAGAAAACCCTTTTAACTAATAATAGACATTGACAGTCAGAAACCCCAACGTTTAAAAATACAGCCGAGGCATCTAATTCCTCCCTTAAAACTTCTATTTTCAGGCTAACAATCATTCCAGTTTCCCAGTGTTCCTCACTTTTTTCTTCGTTGCTATTACAAGAATAGATAGCAATTGATTTCTGGAGGATCTGTTTCAAAAAACTGGTCATCTGGAATTGGGTCATTCACATTCATGGGTATAGTAGTAGGTCTAGAGCCAACATGTACCAAGACTGAGACGAAGCCCTGCTGACACTAGTACAGAGGCAAGGGGACACACAGCGAGCAGGAAACAAGCAATGAACAAGATGTTTTCAGAGGCTTACACAGGAAAATAAAACAGAGGGCCCAGTAATTCCATTCCTAGACGTACCCATCAGAGAAACCCTTGCATATGGCGCCAAGAGACACAAAGGCAATGTTCAGAGAAGCATGTTCCTCATATTACAAAACAGGAAACAACCCAGTTGTCCACAGACAGGAGAATGGATAAAGGCTTATGTATTCACGTAAAGGAATATTTAAATAGTAACAAAAATGAGTATGCACAGCCAAATGCAACCACCTGGGAGTCTTAGAAACAACGGTAATTGTGAAAAGCTAGTACCAAGAGTCTCCACACTGTGCATCTTTTTTCTTAACTTCAAAACTAAGCAATGGTAAACTACAGGTTTTGTTTAGAACTATTGGTTAGGAAAGCGTGTGTATGTGGTACAAGCAAGGAAATAATAAACACAAAATGCAGGTTAGGGGACCTCTGGGGGTGCAATCAGGGATACCTAAGATCCGGTTCTCAAGCTGGATGCATGGTTCACTCGTGTTTACTTTATTACTAGACTTTATAACTTAAGTATGTGTTACATCTGTTATAGTGTATGTATCAAACATTCAGAAAGCTCTGCATAAAATAGCACAAGAACTATGATGGAGTCTCTAGGGCAGCTAGACCTGTAGTATGAGGACAAATAAAAATTTAAAATAAGAGGTTTAATTCTCACAGATAAACAATAAGGGAAGAGATGTTGCCCATCCTTTTTCTTAGAATATTTACTATAGAAAAGTTGTAAGTCCTTTCTTGTCTCTTTGAAATAAATGTAAATTATTTTAAAAGCTAAATAAAGCGTCTTTCAGCTCTGTGACCCAGAAATGTCTTTCTCCAGGACCTGACGAACATCTCTTTGGAATACAAACATCCAAAGAAGATAGTGTCCCTATCTCTCAGACTCTATTGGAAGACAGCAGCCTCACTTCGGCAGGCGCCAGGCTCCAAGCTGCAAAACTACCTGCTGACATAAAGATAGGAATGAATTAACCCCAAGGGTCACCCTCATTACTAGGTGAATTTAGCATAAACTATATGTAGCAAATAGTGCTGTGAAGTCCTCTTTCTTAAGGAGTAGTCTGTCTTGATAACATGTATACAATGGGTTCTATCTACCTGGCCATATAAAAGGGTCAGATTTCTGTCTTGGCAAGTCTCTTAGTAGACTGCCTGTCATGTGTGTCACTTTCTGGTATAATATTTATTCAATAAGAAAACTGTTTTCTTTCTCTACTACCTTTGTAGAGTGGTTTACTGGGTTAGGAAGAGATTTTGGTTTTTCTCATTTTCCCCCAACAGCAGTTGGACAGGGAGTATTTCAATTGGGTGATGCATTTTAAGTTGGATTCCCAAGGCACAGGCCCTAAAAGGAAGAGTCTAATGCAAGAGGATGAGGAGGGAAGTGCTTGTAGGAGGCTAGTGAGGGTGTGGACGAAGCAAGGGAGGCACGGGGTGGACACCAAGCAAGGGGGTCATGGCAGACTCAAATGGAACTCTACACGGTAGGTTCTGCCCCATGAAAGCATGAACTGGGCTTTCACGCTTCCATACTGGACAATTATGGGAGGCTGGGGACAGCCAGGGACATTAACTCACAGCCACTGGCTGCTATAGGCAAAGGAACTACAGTGTCTGGAAGAATCACCTCGAAAGTTGAGTTACAGGGTCTACATTGGCAAGACAAAGCTCTCCAAAGTTGAGGCGGGGGTAAGAGTTGCAGAAAGTCCCTGTGAACCAAAGCAGGATGCAATCAGCTCAGAGATATAGGCAGGACTGGCATTGTGGCTACTTCGACTCATGTAAGAAAGTTTGGGTTTCACCCTAAATGCAATGGGAACTCTTGGAAAACTTTAAAGGAATGACTCAATTTATGTTTTACATAATGATTTACATAATGATTTACATTTTGCATCATCAAATGAGAACAGCAACATGACAGGAAAATACAGGTACTTTTGTGCCCTGGCAAACTTATGCATTTCTGGTTAGGGACCTTAGGGTTACTCACTGAAGACAAACTGTGAGTGTTAAGTTTAACACTGAGGAACGACTGAACCTTCTTTTTATCAAGGAAGAAGGAGTACAAATGATAGTGTCAATCTATTGAGAGCCGGGCAATTTTTCAGGCAGAGAGCTGATGCATGTCTTTCCCAGTGGGCAGCCGGTGCTACTGAGAGGCCCTTGAAATTACCTGCAATGCTGGTTTCCATCTGTATTAGAGAAAAGTGAGAGGTAGTGATACCTCTGGCATTCTCTCTCCATACCTAGCTTCCAGTGAAACGAGGGCAGACTAACATCGAATAAACTATCAATGGGCAGTGAAGTGTTGCACTCCAGGGAGTAGAGGCCCCTCTATGTGTCTGATCTGGAGCTCACAGTGCAGATGAGATCAAAGTCTATGACATGGGAAATCTCTTTGCCCAAAGAGAGCAGCATGCTCTTCCCAACTGCCCGACCAATGAAGAGCCCCTCATCACAGGGTGGCAGGAACCCTGGCAGCACTGCAGCAGTCAGCTTGTGGGATTCCCCTTTCCTCCATGACCCTGTGGTACACTCCAGATTACTGGGTATTCCTCTTTATCTACCATATTGCTTCCCTCCCAGGGGCCCAAGCCCAGAAGTGTTCTTCGAATTTACCTAAGATAAATGGAGCATGAGGTCGTTTTCTTAATTCAAAGCCCCAGCTTCCAGCCTTGTTTGACTTTCCTTTAGAGCCAATAGGGCAATGGGATATCAAATATTACCAAAAATACAGCATCTCCCTTTTTGTCCATGAATAACAGACTCTAGCACTTCAGTTTCATACAAGCTCCTGGCAAACTCTTGGGCATAAGAACATGAGAAATAGGAGAGAGGGTGGCTCGGGCCCCTCTCAGGTGTATTCAAGTGTCTATGCCTTCCCTTAGGCTGCTGGAGCCACCCTACCTGCCCAAGAAGCTGAAGACAGCCACCCAGAGCTTCAACAAGACCCAAGGAGGCAGTCAGGACAATGGGGGGTCCCACCTGGTCATAAGGCATCTCCAGTAAGGAGCCTCTTAGGTAAGAATATATCTGATTGGCTGGCTGTAAGAAGGGCTCTATTGTTTGCAAATCACAGAAGTGCCCTGAGGAAGTGAAGATCCTGGCACAGTGGTTAACTGAAAGTTACATGACTTCTGTAGTGTGACAGGTCCCCCATCAGGTTACTTAAGGGCATATGTCCACTGCTTGAACCCTGAAGTCCAAGTGGTGAGTCAAGGCCATAGTGTCCAGCCAATGAGCAGGTGTTTCTGAGAACCCAGACATCCTGGAGAGGATCCGGAAACATAGCAAAAACAGTTCCATTGCACCCAGTAGGCAAAGAGCTAGAAAGCTAGCTTAAAAGCATCTTAGAAACGGTAGGCAGGACTGATTTCTGCAGCTGGACTGCTGCTGCCCAGTAGATCCCCACATGTAAGTCTTAATCAACTTATCTACCCCCCAAGCTGGACTTGTTTGAGTCATTCCTTGGTCTCTGGACATCTTCCCAGTTGGGGAACTAGGGGAGGCATTATATTCCTCAGTTTTTCTCTTGACAACTGCACCCAAGGTATGAAGGCTAAATATAAGTCACTAAAGGTCCCAGACTACCCCACAAACATGAGATGGCAGGCAATTTGGGAGATGCCTCATTAGAAAGATCTCAGAGGATTGGATCAAAACAAGTTGGCTGAAAAGAAATATGAAAAAATTCAACCACCATTTATGATAAAAATTCTTTTTTTTTTTAATTTTCTTTTTATACCAGGGGAAAGCGCTAACGCAGTCTCCCACTACCACAAATTATGCAGTCGAGTTTCCCACATTTGGAGAAATGGCAGGGGTCAGAACATCATGATAAAAATTCTTACCAAACAAGAAATAAGATTTCCTTTACATGACAAAGAGAATCTACCAAAAACCTAGAGCAAACACATTAATTAATGGTGAAACATTAGAAATCCCCCTTGAAGTCAGGAAGAAGACATGGACACCTACCAACACTGTTTCTATAAACCATGGTACTAGAAATTCTAGAAGCTACAGCCAGACAAGAAAAAGAAACAAAACATGTGCACGCTCTATTTCTGAGCTATTCCATTCCTAAACACATCCAGAAGATGTTCTCACACTTTGCATGAGAAGACATGTACAAGATTGTACATTGTAGAATTATTTTCTATGAGAAAATTTTTTTAATGAAACAATCTAAATGTCCATCAACAGGGCAATGTATAAATACATTGCATTATACTTCCAAAAGCGATTATAACACAGCAGATGCACTCCCTCATCTGCAGCTGCTAATAAAGAAGACACTGAGCTTGGCCTAGCTCTGCATATCTGAAGGATACTAAGAGGCTGGGTAAGATGAGACCAGGTCATTGTTTTAAAGGTGGACTTCATGCACATACTCCAGAGAAATCCTATGATCTAAAGTGAGTCAAACACACCTGTAACGGTTTAGAGTAACCTTACCATAATTAACCCACTTCCCCAGGAACAAATATGGTCTAATTTCAAATTCCTAAAATTATGTCAAAGATGTTATCAAGAAACTCCACCAACTAGGAGTGTCTGATTTCAATCTATTTACACATTTGGAAATGAGAAAGCTGAACATGTCATCCCTAATTCCTTTCTTGTCTGCAATTTTATAAGGAGAACATAAATAAGTTCTGTGAGTAAATGGATTTTGTGCTGGGATATTTCAGACACCCTCAATTGGGGCATCATTGTTGTGTGTTTTGCAAGAGAAAATTCAAGTTCACAGAGTGGTGAACTAGTCACAATTTAATCTGTGATGATTCACTTAATAATACATTTGCATATCCTTATAAAAAGTTTCCATTATACAATGCCACTGAAGTTAAGTTTAAGCTCTACTGTCTAAATAATCAAGCACAATAATTACTCTACCAAGATGGCACCTATCAGAAATTAATCCATCAAATCTTTTGGATGAAAGCTAATAGACATTCAAATGTAGCTATAAATAAAATAAAATAATAAAATATGAAAGCCAAAAAAGACATTAGGTGTAATTAAACTTTGTGGTTTACAAACGGTTCTGCAATGGTGCTTCAGGGTTCCATGAACACTTCATTCTGATTTCTTTTCCTAGATTTCGAACTTATCAAAACTCTTCTTACAGAAACATACACATTCAAATGTGTTAGAGTCAGACAGTCATCCCCTTTTCTATGTTTAGCTCTTGAACAAACCTCACTTTCAGGCACACATCGCCTACTCATCCCTGAGTTTTAACTCGCCTGCATCTCTGCACGCACACTGTGAGCTCGCACATTGCTGGCACTGCCTGCCAGACACCAATTCCATTTCGTCAAAGCCACCATAGTTTCGGTACCATGGAGTCTGTGAAATCATTTGAATCTGTTAGTGTTTTGTGTTGTACGAAAAGGAATCTAAATAGAAATATTTTGGAAATAGAAATGTTAGTGGTAATGAAGACAAAGTCATTAGGCAGTGGGCATGCCAGAAGAGGTGACCCTAGTCATAATCAGTGTGGAAGAAAAGGAACCCACCAGACAGACATCAAGTAATGCTCGCAGAGATTTTATCATGGTATTTTTTTAGGATCTTTCCTCTCTACCACTCACTCCCTACTTAATATCATGCAAGACTATGATCTCACTTTTGCACATTCAACTTTTCAAATAATGGCTTTACTGAGATATAATTCACAAACCATACAATTCACCCATTCAAAGTACACAGGTGAGTGCCACAATCAATATAAGGGCATTTTTATCCTTCCAAAAAGGAACTCTGCATCCCATAGCCCCACCCAATCCTCCCACTGCCTTCAGCCCCTGATGGTCACTCGTCTACTTTCTACCTTTATAGATTTGCCTATTCTGGACATTTCATGTCAGTGGAATCCCACAAATGTTTTCCTTTGTGGCTGGTTTCTTTCATTCAATATAACGTTTTCAAGACTCATCCATGTGGTGGTATATATCAGTATTTCATTCCCTTTTATGACCAAATAATATTCCATTGTATGGATGCAGCCTGTTGTGCTCAGCCACTCATTAACTGATGGACATCTGAGTTGTTTTCACTTTTTGGCTGAATAATGCTGCTAGGGAAATCATGAGCAAGTTTTTGCTTGGATATATGTTTTCATTTCTCTAGGGCATATACCTAGGAGTGGAATTGCTGGGTCATAGGGTAACTCTATATTTAACCTCTGAAGGAAATCTAGTCTGTTTTCCAAGGCAGCTATACCAGGTCCCCAGCAGTGTACGAGACTTTCAGTTTCTCTGTAGTCTTGATAACACTTGTCTGCCTTTTTTATTACAGTGGATGTGAAGAGCTATCTCATTGTGGTTTGAGTCTGCATTTCCCTAATAACTAACAAAGTTGAACATCTTCTCATGTGCTGATTGGCTTTGGCACATTCAACTTTTACATACTTTTAAAGTAGAATTACTTTTAAGTTAGGGGACCTCCAGATTCCAAATTTTCACACACTGAATACTGGCAATATATCAATGTGTTCTCATCTACTGACTTTATAATGAGCAAACTGTATACGTCTGAACTTAGAAAATAAATACTAATTTGTTTTTATATTCTGGTTTCACAAACCTCACCTGACTTTTAAAAGAAAATAATTATGAAACCACCAATCTAATAAAAATTTTCCACTTATTTTTTCACGTATAAGAAAATAAGCCCTGAGACTTTAAATGACAAAACTAAATTGGGCTGGAGAAATAAAAATAATCATTGTCTCTAGTCTCCCAGGCCATGGTTCTTTCTAGCAGAACTAAATGAACAAGAACAATAACAAAGGCCAGGCATGGTGGCTCACGCCTGTAATCTTAGTACTTTGAGAGGCCAAGGTGGGCAGATCACGAGGTCAGGAGTTCGAGACCAGCCTGACCAACATGGTGAAACCTCGTCTCTACTAAAAATGCAAAAATTAGCTGGGCATTTTTTTAGGTGGTGCACACTTGTAGTCCCGGCTACTAGGGAGGCTAAGGCAGGAGAATCACTTGAACCTGGGAGGCAGAGGTTGCAGGGAGCCAAGATCGCACCACTACACTCCAGGCTGGGTGACAGAGTGAGACACTGTCTCAAAAAAAAAAAAAAAAAATACGAACAACAACAAAATTAATAATAAAACACCTTCAGAATACATTTTTAAATATATCCAGGACGGGGGCGGTGGCTCACACTTGTAATCCCAACACTTTGGGAGGCCAAGGCAGGTGGATTGCCTGAGCTCAGCAGTTCCAGACCAGCCTGAGCAACATGGCGAAACTCTGTTCCTACCAAAAAATACAAAAATTAGCTGTGGTGGTGCACGCCTGTAATCCCAGCTACTTGGGAAGCTGAAACAGGAGAATCACTTGAACCCAGGAGGTGGAGGCTGCAGTAAGCCAAGATTGTGCCACTGCACTCCAGCCTGAGTGACAGAGGTAGACTCCATCCCAAAAAAATAAAACATATCCAGTGCAAAACCCATAAAATTAAAAAGTAACACAAATAAACGATTATAAAAGTCGAGATAGTGGCTATTTATTGGGGAAGGGGGTTAGCACGTTGAGAGTCTGTGTTGCTCATAAAGTTCCATTTCAGGTCGTGATTAAACAGGCGTTTGCTTCTTATTTATTAACTGTTTCTAGATGTTGTATGGATTTTACATTTCACAATAAGGTTAAAAACAAATATTTTCCCATGCAAACTTAACTGTATGAAATGAGAGATTTTTGCCTTACGAAATAAATTACTTAAAATCAATCTAAAGATGACAAAGAGTAAAATTATCTTCCTTTGATCCTTCCTACTTATTCAAATGGAGGCCACGTCACACATCTTATCTGTCAGGATAAACAGAAGCACTGCTTTTTTTTTTTTTTTTTTTTTTTGAGACAGAGTTTCGCTCTTGTTACCCAGGCTGGAGTGCAATGGCGCACTCTCAGCTCACCGCAACCTCCGCCTCCTGGGTTCAAGCAATTCTCCTGCCTCAGCCTCCCGAGTAGCAGGGACTACAGGCGTGCACCACCATGCCCAGCTAATTTTTGTATTTTTAGTAGAGACGGGGTTTCACCATGTTGACCAGGATGGTCTCGATCTCTTGACCTCGTGATCCACCCACCTCAGCCTCCCAAAGCGCTGGGATTATAGGCATGAGCCACCGCGCCCGGCCAGAAGCACTGCTTTTAAAGATAACCAATTCTTCTAAGGGACTCCGCCTGAGAAACATCATTTGCTATCAATCGATGGAAAATTACGTTCATTGCAAGATCATAAACTCTTTGACATTCTTGTCAAGTCTAAATTAAGCACAACCCTCAGGGTCACACCTGTTCTTCCTCCTCACCCAGAAATTATGAGCTATGGAAAGGACATCTCACAGCAGTTACTAGAAGACTTAACATTTGCACTGTTACACCCCCACACCTGCTCTGTTATAAATTATTTTCCAGCTGGAGAACTAGAGTTGAACCCCCAAGCACCAAGGCATGATGACAAGGTGATAGAGGGGTAAGTACCGTGCCCCACTGTTGCTAATGCAGGCTCCTACCATCAGCAAAGAATTGTTCCTTAAAGGGACTGAAGTTCATGGTCACAATGAGGAAAACAAACACACACACACAAATCACGTTACTGGGTGATTCATGAAGCAAAGTAAACTTTTGCAAAGTCCCTAGCATAGGCCATGAACACTAGGGTAGAGCCACTGGCTACAGGGATCTAGCATAAAATATTTTGTTCAGCATCTTCTTTTTTTTTTCTTTTGAGAAGGAGTCTTGCTCCATCACCCAGGCTGGAGAGCAGTGGTGAGATCTAGGCTGAATGCAGCCTCTGCCTCCTGAGTGCAAGCAATTCTCCTGCCTCAGCTTCCCGAGTAACTGGGATTACAGGCACATACCACCATTCTTGGCTAATTTTTGTATTTTTAGTAGAGATGGAAGGTTTTACCATGTTAACCAGGCTGGTCTCAAACTTCTGATCTCAGGTGATCCACCCACCTCAGCCTCCCAAAGTACTGAGATTACAAGCGTGAACCACCACGCCCAGCCTGTCCAGCATCTTTTTTAACCACCAACCTATAACTGTTGGGGTACTAAGAAACACAACTTTGCTTTCCCATTGTAGTGTGCTTGAACAGGAAAACCTTCTCCCTCTTGCCAATATTCCCCCTCCCATACACAGCCTGGTCTAGAAAGACCCAAGCATTCAACATGCATTCTAAACCACCACTACTCTGTGAGACAGAGGGCCTGTTTGGGTACTGCTGGAGGAGGCAGCTTGTGTTCTTCACACGCTGGTTGGAATTCTAACACCCCAGCCAGTGGGAAAAAGGGTCAGTTTGACCCTGTGTCATCTAGAGCTCTCAGAGGCCCTCCTGCCCAGCATGCATACCTCTTACATAGCCCAGGTAACTACAGAAAAAAAAAACTAAGGGAATTTTTCACAATAAGAATAACCCAGAGTTATTCAGTCCCTTATGCAACTCTGCCTGGCATTAGATACTTTTCCAAGAAGACCTGAATTGCGGTGATTTCACTCCACATCACTTTGCCTTTACATGGCAATGCTACCCTGGGCAGGTAGCAAAGCATGGCCTCCACTTTATGACTGCATCAAACAGTGATAAAACTCAACAGGTCAAGCTGGTGGTTTAGGAGAGCAGCAGAAGGGTCATTTGTCATGAACACTCAAGTTATGTTAGTAATTAAATGCATCTCTCCTTCCCAAGAGCCAGTGAGGAGCCCACCCCTTGTGGAAATATACAGGATCTGAAGAAGGGAAGCGAGGTGGCTTTGCTGCACAACAGCAGTGGGAAATGAACCAAGGCCGCTCCAGCACTCCGCGGTGACCCCAAGGCCCAGCGGAGGAGTAGCCACAGACTTTCTGCCCTTTCTCTTGGCTTCACATCGTCCACTCAAAAGTCTGCATTCAGCACAGGAAAGATTCTCTAGAGGTATCCACATAGACACAATATGTGAAAACAAAAGCAGCGCAAAAGACAAATCTGTCACAATGAGAGACCCTCAAATAAGCTATAAATAAAAACTCATTGTAAAATACACACAGTTAAAACCAACGAGGGGAGGCTGGACAGCATCATTTTAAAATCTGTCACCCAGGAGGATGATAACTTCTGTTCCCCAAGATGTTCTATTATAGGGACTTTTTTTTTTCTTGCCTCATGATATTCTATTACAAAGATAACTGAAAAGTGATGCTACACCTTCCTTGGTTGCTGTTACTAAGATTTCCTGAAGATACCTGAAAATAAATGAAATGTATCTGAGTAACCTTACATAAGGCATGGAAAGCATGAGTCATCTCCCACCACAGACTTGCATACTAAATATGTTGCAAACAGCTTACTTGTTAAATGAAACTGACCTACGTTTTATGTTTTCCAGATTCTGGCTGCACTTTCAAGTTACCGGCATGGTTCTGTTCCATGTCCATTTTTCCTGCCACCACGAGGCACAGGATTATACAGTGATTGAGGCTAACAGTTAGTAGCCACATATCTGAGTTTAAAGCACAGACCTGCCACTTATGACTCCATTTCCCCATCTGTAAAACAGGGATGATAAAAATCATCACAGAGTGTTTTGGGAACGAAGGAAGTTAATAGAGTGCTTACAACAATTTCTGGCACTTGCTGTTTATTATTATGATAGAATCAAATATTTTGACAGTTCCTTTGACCACTTGCTTTGAAAGGAAATATTAAATTCTATTTCACCCTGATCATCTTTACATAGATTATCATTAAAGAGAACATCAGACAAACTGATTGACATGGTTTGGCTGTGTCCCCACCCTAATCTTATCTTGAATTGTGCGTCCCACAATTCCCACGTCATGGGAGGGACCCAGTGGGAGGTAATTGAATCATGGGGGTGGTTCTTCCCCATCCTGTTCTTGTGATAGTGACTAAATTTCATGAGACCTCATGATTTTATAACAGGGAGTTTCCCTGCACAAGCTCTCTCTTGCCTGCTGCTATACAAGACATCCTTGTTCTTCTGCCATGATTGTGGGGTCTCCCCAGCCATGTAGAACTGTGAGTCCATTAAACCTTCTTCCTTTATAAATTACCCAGTCTGAGGTATGTCTTTATTAGCAGCATGAAAATGGACATATACACTGGTTAAAAAAATAACTAAACACCCAGAAATCAGTGATTGCTCTTTCTAAGGAAGGGACTGCCTCAGTAATGTGTGCCAAGCCAGGGGACGGGCGAGGCTTATCAGTGTCGATTCTATGCCAGGAACTTCATGAGCTTCCTAAACCACAGTGTCTCAGAAGCTGCCCCATGTCCTTCATGCATCCCAAGTGCTGGCTGAGTCAGATTCCCGGTCAATCCTTCAGAAGTCATCCTAGTGAGCTTGGTACTTCAGACCCAAGGAAACACCTCCAGTAACCACCAACAGAAACGTGGACAACCAAAAGGGTGTAAGTTTTTACACCTTTCCTAACTAAAGGAGGACTCCCACTTTTTATACAAGTTGCTCTCTTCTCCTACTCCTGACCAACAACTGCAACAGGAGGAACATCTAATTGGAGTGACAATCCAACCGTGACACACAGTATCTATGTATTTTCTTCTTGTGCATAAATTACAATAAAGACATTCCAAATGAGTGGGAGTACTAGACCTCTCAGCTTCCAACAAAGAACTCAGCCCTCCCTCCTATTAAACCTGGAGGTAAGCAAAATATTTAGGTCTTCATCAAAGATTAAACAAATCATTTACTTCCTCTTATCAATATTCAATTAAGAAAGGGAGCCTGGGGAATGCATTCTAAACCAACGGTCTAAATCATACAGACGATCCCATTCCAGAAAGCAGTCTGTCACTTTCTTGATTTGTTCTCTCCCAATGACCTTGCTCTCCACCTGATCTCCACCTCTCATACCTAGGGTCATTCCGTGGACCTTACTAAGTGCACCTCCGCAGCCCCAGTTCCAAGCATCTCACTTGCATTCTCAGAAGTCCTGTGTGCAGACTTGTCTGACCCCTGAACCCTACAATTCCTAATCCTGCCACCAGCCCACTGTCTCCCAACCCACCCTCTCTCCTCCAAAGTCCTTACTTCTCTCATTACCCAGAGCAAGCCAATCAGCCAACATCACAGACCTCCCTTGTGTGCTTCCTCAGTTCCTACCCTCTCTTCCTTCCCTTCACTTGCCTGGCAAAAAAGCCATCCCTGGTAAAAACCCAACTCTACCTGAACATTGCACTGAGTGGGACCAGTGGCAATCATTTGACATTTCCCTGTTTGCTCTCACACCACCCCACACAATTCCAGGTTTCCTCTCTCCTTAACACTTTGACATCTTCCCAATCCTTACTCTCAATGTACTTACCCTGTTGGGGGTTCTCTAAGCTTCTTGGATATGTGATTTGTTACCTTCATTAATTTTAGAAAAATTTTCGCCATTTAAAAAAATATATTTCTTTCAGCTGGGCACCATGGCTCACACCTGTAATCCCAGCACTTTGGGAGGCCAAGGTGGGTGGATCACAAAGTCTGGAAATCGAGACTATCTGGGCCCACATGGTGAAAACCCATCTTTACTAAAATACAAAAAATTAGCTGGGCATGGTGGCACACACCTGTAGTCCCAGCTACTTGGGAGGCTGAGGCAGGGTCATCACCTGAACCTGGGAGGCAGAGGTTACAGCGAGCCGAGATCACACCACTGCACGCCAGTCTGGTGACAAAGCAAGACATCGTCTCAACAACAAAAAAAATTCCTTTTACCCCTTTTCCTTCTGTGAGTCCAACTGCATGTGCTTCATATTTTCCTCACATATCTCAGATGTATGGTTCAGTTCTGTCATTTTTTCCCATTATTTGTGTTTGGTTTGGATGACTTTTATTGGCCTCTCTTCAAGTTCACCAATTCTGCCTCTGAAGTGCCCAGTCTGCTGAAATGCCCATCGGCATTAGTTATCCATTCTAGCAAAGTAGCCCACGATGAAATGTTTGTGGCTTAAAGCCATCAGTACTTACCATCTCACAGTTTCTGTGGATCAGGAATTCAAGAGCACCTAAGCTGTTGGCTCTAGCTCATGCTCTGCCATGACATTACTGCCAATATGGAGTCATGCAGGGCTGTAACCACCTAAAGGACTTGTTAGAGCTGGAGGATCTTCCTCCAAGATGACTCACTCATGTGGTGCTAACTGTTGGCAGAAGGCACAATTCCTCTCCACACAGGCCCCGCTGTAGATTACTTGAGTGTCCTTATCACACAGTGAATAGTTTCCTTCAGAATATGTGACCAGAAAGCAAGGCAAAGGCCACAATATATTTCACAATGTCGCTTCAGAAATTACACAGTCATTTCCGCAATATTCTTTTGGCTACAGAGGCCAAGTCTATTCAATGTGTGAAGAAAGTATGCAAGATTTTGAATACTTGGGCCAGACATGATGGCTCATGCTTATAATCCTAGCACTTTGGGAGGCTGAGGTGGGAAGACTGCTTGAGCTCAGAAGTTTGAGACCAGCCTGGGCAACATAGGGAGACCCCATCTACACACAAAAATTTTTTTTAATTATCCAGGCATGGTAGTGCATGCCAGTAGTCCCAGCTACCCAGGAGGCTGAGGTGGGAGGATCACTTGAGCCTTGGAGGTTGAGGCTGCAATGAGCCATGATCATGCCACTGCACTCCAGCCTGAGTGACAGAGCAAGACTCTACTAAAAAAAAAATTATGAAGATTTGAAAGCAAGGATCATTATGGGCCATCTTGGAGGCTAGCTACCATCCTGTCAAAATAATTCTTCATCTCCATATTATGTTTTCCGTTTCTAGCTGATTCACTTTTACAGTTTACATATCTCTCCTGAAATTCCCCATGACTTCAAGCCTATTATTTACCTTTTCCATAAAGTCCTTCAACCTATTAATCATAACTATTTTTATGGGCCCTGTCCAATAGTTCAAATATCTAGGCCATCTCTTGATCTGTTTCTGTTGACTATTATATTTCTTGACAACCAGCCTTGTTTCTCCCCTACCCCACCACTTGCTCTTTTGTTTATCTCATAATGTTTTATCAATTACTAAATGTTCTGTTTAAAAGAATCAAAGCTAATAACATTTACAACCAGCCATGGTACATGCCTTTTCTTCTATCAGGCCATTAGTGTGAGAAGGTTTAGTTGATCTAGCATATAGTTAAACTGAATTTGAGTTTTGTAACTACAGGAACATCACCTCCAATGTTCCACAGACTTCAAATTCCTCCATTGGAGAACTATCATTACCCTGTGCTTAGTGTGAGGCTCATCTGTGCCAGGGGCTATCTTTCTCTGGCTTTTGCCCCTCTTCAACAGTATAATGGTCTTGCTTTTTATTTGGTGTAAAGCTCAGGCTGGAGACAGGAGAGTTTCTCATTTCTCTTACCACAACCTCAGTCTTAGACAGCCCTGTGTGCCTGTCTCAGAAATGAGACTTTCTCAGAATTCCTTTCCCATCTGCCAGCAAACAGCTGGGCTATTTTAGATTTCTATAAAACCCTGTATCTAAAAAACTGATCATATAAATAATTCGAAGCATATGGTGATGTTATCTTTCTCTAGAGAAGATTAACATTTGCTTCTGCTAGATGTCTGATCATAATCCAGGATCACCTTAGTCTACTGTTAGTGAGATGATTTTCAAGGGGCCTTAAGGCCCTGTGATAACCAGTCTATTGGTCTATTTTCAGTTCACTCTTTTCCTAGTGGTGTAGTTCTCTAGGGCCAATCCCAAACACAAAGGATAATCCCTTAGCTGGCCTTGAATTTCACATTTTCCCCCATACTCTCTTTTTCACTTTTCCCCCAGTTTTATAAAGGTATAATTGACAAATAAAAATTATATATATTTGCTGTGTACATTGTGATGTTTTGACATACGTATATAATGTGAAATGATTAACTCAAACTAATTCACATATCTATCACCTCACATACTTATTTTTTGTGGTAAGAATATTTAAGATCTACTCTCTTAGTAATTCTCAAGCATACATTGACTATAGTCACCATGCTGTACAATAGATCTCCAGAACTTATTCATACTGTCTAACTGAAACGTCATACTCTTTGACCACTATCTCCCCATTCCCTGTCCTCCGTAACCCCACCACGCTCCTGGAAACCAGCACTGTACTAGTCATTTCTACGAATTTAACTTTTTTAGATTCCACATATTAGTGAGATGATGTGGTATTTTTATTTAGATGCTTGGCTTATTTCACTTAGCATAATGTCCTCCAGGTTCATCCGTGCTGCCAAGAATGACAGAATTTCATTCTTTTTTTATGGCTGAATAGTATTTCATTATATTATTACACTATATATATATATATATGAGATATAGGTATATGTATATATAATGTATATATACATATATGTATATGTATGTGATATATATGTGTGTATATATATATAATGATACTACAGATACATACGTATCTCACACTTCTTTACCCATTATAGACACTTAGGTGGATTCCATATCTTGGCAAGTATGAATCTGTATGCTGAAGAGAGACTTGCACTCCCACAGACTCTTAAATCTGTCAAAATTGCTTCTAGAACTCTCAGCAGCATTCTCTAGACTAAGCGCACATCTCCAGAAAAATGTATCCAAATGTCAGTTTCTCCTCTCTAGATGTCCGTGTTCTCCCAAATCTTGGATGATAATTCTTCATCATATTAGTAGCCATCACTAGGCGGCTAATATCTGTCTTCAAGCAGATTTTTTCAAAGACTTTATCTAGGCTTCCTGGTTGCCTTCAACAGCAATAGGGGTCTAAAATGCCTAGTCCATCAATACATGAAGCAGAAGTTTTCTGACTTACATTTTTAAGGAACTAACTGTAGCTGTTGTGTGGAAACAGAAAAGGGACAATGGCAGAAGGAAGACTATCAGCTGGGATGCTCCTGCACTGCAGTAATCCAGATGAGAGAAGACAGGGCCTCGGGCTGGGAGGGTTGCCATGGGGGTGGGGTAAAGTAGTCTGATTTCTCACTACCTGTTCGCCATTTGCCCTTGACTGTCTAAAATGTATTTCAAACTTAACAAGTCAAAATCTAAACCCTTCCTCTTCCCACTCAAAGCTACTCTTCCTTCAATCTTCTCTACTCCAGAAAATCGTAGCTCTATTCTTGAAATTGCTTAGGCTAAGAACCTTGAGGTCTACTTTAACACCTTTTCTACTCATATCCAACATCTGTTCCTGTTAGCTCTATATTCAAAATATTCCAGAATCCAACCTCTTTTCCCCACCTCCCCTGCTGCCATCCTGATGCCAGTCACTGCCATTTCTCCCCTGGATTGCTCCGACAGCCTCCCACTTGTTCTCTATGACTGTACCTTGGTCCTTCCCATCCCAACCTCCCAGTCGTGCCATTCAGTCTCTTCTGGCAGCCACGGTGACCTCACTAAAAATATACCTCGGATCATGTCACTCTTCTGCTCAAAACTTCGGATGGCTTGACTTACTCAAAGTCATAGTCCAAATTCATAAAACAGTCAAAAAGGTCCTACACAATCTGCACTGCCACCTCTAATCTCAACTCTAACCACTCCCTCCCTTATTCACTCTACTCCAGCTATACCACCCTCTTTGCTATCACTGGCAGAGGGCAATTGAACAATTTTCTGAAGGGATTTTAAAATTATTTCCATGAGTCTTTATACATGTACCTGTTCAGATCCTTCAAGGAGCTGACTCCAAGACGGAATTAGGCCTGCCAGTGGTTTTCTGGGGGAAACACCCAGGAAGGATGAAGGAGAAACGGAGGAGTAGGCATAGACAAACTTCAGACCCAGATGTAGGTCTGACACTTATGGAAGAGAGAGGGAAGGAAGGAAGATTATGGAGAAGGTGCCTCAGACTGCAGTGGAGCTCTGAGCAAGTCTTGGCCAGGCTGATGGGATAGGAGGGAGGGAGATAAAAGGCTGCCCATCAGAAGAGTCCCAGGAAGGGTATGGAGGGCTCAGCTCCAGCTCCCCCCATCATGCCTGATCATCAGCCGGAGGCAGCCCCAGGAGACAGTGGGTTTGGCATGACCTCCATAGCTGAAGGCTGTCACCAATTATTCTTACAGTAGGTTCCCTGCAAGGATAGCTGAGTGGCATACCTCCCTGGCCACCATAGGGTTTTCTGCCAACGATTCAATTTTTTTTTTTTTTTTTTTTTTTTTTGAGATGGAGTCTCATTCTGTGGCCCAGGCTGGAGTGCAGTGGTACAATCTTGGCTCACTGCAAACGCCACCTCCCAGGTTCAAGCAATTCTCCTGCCTCAGCCTCCCAAGTAGCTGGGATTACAGGCACCCACCACACCCAGCTAATTTTTGTATTTTCAGTAGAGATGGGGTTTTGCCATGTTGGCCAGGCTGATCTCAAACTCCTGACCTCAAGTGATCCACACACCTCAGCCTCCCAAAATGTTGGGATTACAGGCATGAGCCACCGTGTCCGGCCTCAGTTTTGTACATTAGAGATAGTGGCATTTTCAAAATGGATATTTTCACTTATTAAGTAACAAAGGTCTCTTCTTGCCACATTTTTGCCAAGTTACTCAGTTTTGTACATTATAGAAAGTGGCATTTTGAAAATGTGCATTTTCATTTATAAGTAACAAGGCCTCTTCCTGCCTGTGCGTAAATAAAACCAACATAGGCACAAAGGAAAAAGTAATGTTTTATGATATATGTTTATTTTGTTTTTCACAAAGAACTTCAATTTGAAAAGCTATGCACACTGATTTTTCATTCAGTCTAATGATATTTAAAATGCTTTTGAGGACCTTAGTATAAAAACAATGATGTTAACATTTTTATGTAATTCCTTAAACTTTCTGTTTTTGGTCTTCAACTAAATTTTAATCTCTCCAAAATGAAGGCATCCTTATAACAGTGAAATAACTTAAAGAGTTACTCAACTGTTGCAATTTCAGTGTTAAATGAATAAAACAGTAGGGATCTATAAGTTTTCCTTTTTTTTTTTTTTAAACAAAACAGCTTTTGTTAAGTCATCCCTTTGCTTAGTTATTTCCCTTCTGTGGATGAGAGTCACAGGCAGCACACCAAACTGACACGGCTCAGCAGGTCTGACTCCCTAATAAAATCAGAACTGCCAAGCACTCCCAACCCACCGAACTTCCGAGGCCTGGACATGGCGACCTTAAAAATACCTTCTCCACGTTGACCAAGTAAGTACAGTGCAACTAAGATACCCACCAGTCTAATACCTTACAGATTCTTCTTGGCTCTTTATTGAAAACTCACGGTTTATCCTCCTTCCGGCAAACACCAAGCATTTCTCTCTGCAAAATGCATGTGTTCACTTTGCAGCCAGCAGAGGGAGACATTACTGCCCGTGAATTCATTTCAACCAGTTTTCTCTCCATCTCAGCCTCAGAAATGGCTCATTGTCTCAAAGCTGAAAATCTCCAGGTTTCAGATTTCTTTATTTTACTTTTAAAAACTCACCTGCTGCATGAATAGAAGTCGTTGTCATAAGTCAACACATGTGTGATTCCCAAAATTAGAACCATCAGAAAGTAGAATTGGCTTGCCAGGGGGAAAGGTGGAGAGATGGGATAGGAGTGATGAGGCACAGCAATGCCCCCTACCCCAAAAAAAGGCCCACATCATAATTCCTAGAACCTGTGAATGTTACCTTACCCATCAAGAGAGAATTAAGGTTGCATACAGATGAAGCAGAAGACTTGTGGGTCAGAGTGACAGGATATAGAGTGAAAGAGAGAAAGACTCTACTAGCTATTGCTGGTTTTGAAGATGGAATGAGACCACGGAATGCTAACAACCTCTAGGAACTGCAAAAGGCATGAAAACAGATTCTCTCCTAGAACCTTCAGAAAGAAATGCAGTCATGCTAACACCTTGATTTTAGCCCACTGAGACCCATTACAGACTCGTGAACTGCAAACTGTAAGATAATGAATTTGTTTTCCTTTAAGCCATGAAATATATGCTAATTAGTTACAGCAATGATTAAAAAAAAAAAAAAAAAAACTAACAAAGTGAGCCCTGTGTTTCTGAAGGTAATCAAGGAGATACTGAATGGTCAACTGTGAAACTACTACAGAAGGACCCCTGCACTAGGTGAGATGTTAGATGACCTCTACATGCCCTTCCTACACTAAGAGTCTATAAGCAATCTTTTTCCTTAATTCCTGGACATGTGACGGCTGACAGGTTTTGGGCAAGTCATTGCAAAATGGTCCATAAACCAATGGCAAGATGCCAGCTTGTTTCATGATTATGACACTCATTATAACTCTGTTCTCCAGCTATAAAATAGTAACTCTATCTAAAAGTATTTCATTTGACATCATTTAAAATGATGTAATATGACATGATAACATAAAACAATTTCTCCTTAGAAGAAAGAGACAGCTATACCATTAAACATGTATTAAGTCTCTGCCAGAGCACTGCTTTGAAAACGGTGACTAATGAGATCAAAGGAGGAAGTCTTCATCACTTTTTCGTTGTTGCTATTGTTGTGAAGAGACAAGGTCCCACTCTGTCACCCAGATTTGAGTGCAGTGGCACAGTCACAGCCCACTGTAACCTTGAACTCCTAGGCTCAAGTGATCTTCAACCCCCAGCCTCATAGGAGCTGCGACTACACACACGCACCACCACATCCAGCTAATTTTCCTACTTTTTGTAGAGACTAGGTCTTGCTATATTGCCCAAGTTGGTCTCAAACTCCTGGGCTCAAGTGATCATCCAGCCTTGGCCTCCCAAATTTCTGGGATTACAGGAGTGAGCCACTGCGCCTGGCCAGAGTTTGCTAAGCCTTTATTCATCCCATGTAAGCTATCGTTTTGTGCATGTTCCTTTTTAATGCTCATCTTTTGAAAAGAAAAAATTGTAATTCTGTTAAGTCCTTCCTTACTGAGGAATCCATTTTTTTTTATTATACTCTAAGTTCTGGGGTACATGTGCAGAACATGCAGGTTTGTTACACAGGTATACATGCGCCATGCTGGTTTCCTGCACTCAACAACCCGTCATCTATATTAGGTATTTCTCATGCTATCCCTTCCAACCCCCCTCCCACCTACAGGCCCCAGTGTGTGACGTGCCCCTTCCTATGTCCACATGTTCTCATTGTTCAACTCCCACTTATGAGTGAGAGCATGTGGTGTTTGGTTTTCTGTTCTTGTGTCAGTTTGCTGAGAATGATGCTTTCCAGCTTCATCCCTGCAAAGGACATTAACACATCCATTTTTATGGCTGTGTAGTATTCCATGGTGTATAAGTGCCACATTTTCCTTATCCAGTGTATCATTGATGAGTATTTGGGTCCAAGTCTTTGCTATTGCGAACAGTGCCACAATAAACATATGTATGCATGTGTCTTTATAGTAGAGTGATTTATAATCCTTTGGGTATATACCGAGTAATGGGATTGCGCATATTTCACTTCAAATCAGCAAGTGGTTGATGTGGAGCGACCTCACCTGCTGATGTGGCCCGTGCCTCTGGGTTGCTTCCCTCTTAACTAGATCATTCCCATCGGGCCT
>CAUYLG010057050.1:0-40392 GCA_963573385.1 Cacajao melanocephalus
TTCCTTCCTGTCTCCATTGTTAAGCACAATTATTGGCATAAAAGAGGTTTTTAATACCCATTTTTAGACTGCATTCTAGCCTGGGCAATAGAACAAGAATCCCGTTCTCTCTCCCTCTTTCTCTTCCTCTTTCTTTCTTTCTTATATTCTTTTTTTCTTTCTTTCACTCTTACTTTCTTTCCTCTCTTTTAGTTTCTTTCAAAAATATTTAAAAAATAAATAAATAAAATAAATTAAAAAAAGAGAAAATGAATAGAGGTTAAAAGATCTGCTTTGAGTCCTCTCTTTTTAACAACTACTGTACAATCTTGGGCAGTCACCTCTCCAATCTGAACCTCAGTTTCTTTGTCTATATTTTATTCATTTATTCATTCATTCACTTACTCATGAAACAAACTTTCCCGAACACTGACTCCATCCCATACCCCATCTCGGGGCCCGGGATATAAAGGAACATGTAGTCCAGTTTGCCAGTTGTCAAAGTGAGCACTTTAAAACTCTGTGATAACTTAGTGCCCCTTAGCTTATTTCATCCTCATAACAATCTTTTCAGTTCCCATTTTAAAGATGAGGAAAACAAGTCCCAGACAAGTTAAATAACTTGGCCAGAGTCTTTTAGCTCCAAGTCCAGTACTGATTGCCCTAGTGGTTTGTAAATCAAGAACTGGGGTGCTGCCATCTATTTAAATACTGCTCACATCTGAGCATGAGGCTGGACACCCAGAAGAGGCTGAACATTTGCTTGCTAATGAAAAAAAAGGTGTTTTCTTTGAGAACTCACCAAAAGAAAGGATTGCTTGAGCCCATCTTCCTGGTTCACAGAACTTGAGAAATGCAAATACATTTCCTTTTACTGACTATATGCCGAGAGGCAAAAATTTCTCTTTAAATAGCTGTCTCAGGGAAGAGCAGTGTGAACCAGAGTGCACGATGGGAGCGGCTTCCCAGCCAGCCTCCTGCACTGCAGACACCGATTGGCGTCTGGGTTTTGCTGCAACACAGTGTGTATCTGTGAGTCCTCAGTGGTCACAGAGGAGGATCTTGGCAGCAGAGCAGGCCCAGAATTAATCTTTTTCCTGATCAAAACATAGACCATCTTCAACCCGTCCCGTCTGGACAGGTAGCTGACCACATAAAAACAGGCGCCCTCAATTAAACACCCCTAAAGAAAACCCTTTCCACAGAAAACTTGTGAGAATGAAGTGACATGGTGATTGAAGTCATGAATGAAAAGCTGCTTCCTATGAGGTAGTTCCTTTCTCAGGGCACTGCAGGTGTCTGCCTGGCTTAGGTCGCCCAGCCCCGCCTAGGTGGGAGGGCAAATACTGGAGACTCTGAGGCCTCTCTTTTAGTTTCCCTCTAATAATGACTACCCTGACCAGCATTTCACAGTTTACAAAGCCTTTTCACACATTCCTTACCTGGCACTCCCCAGAGACCTTGTGAGTTGGGTCTTATTTTTATTTTACAGAAAAAGAAAAGCAGGTGGAAACAGAGAGAGTAACTGGCTCAAGGAAATGTAGTCGGTAAAAGTCAAAGCTAGAACCTGAATGATGGTCATCAGCCTCGTCTGTGCTCCTGCAGCCCCTAACCTCCTGTGATCATGCTGGGGGCATTCTCTGCCCTTTGAGGACTCTCCATGACCCTTTAGGAAGTACCATTAAGCTGCTCAGCCTCCCCCTTTCACCTGGCCTTGGTGGAGCCAGTGGAGGACAGGAATAGCCTCAGCCAGGCCACTCCAGCCCTGGGTTCGGGCTCAGTGTGCTGCTCAGCACAAGCTGGAACCAAGAAACTATTTTTTTTTTTTAATCCCAACTCTAAGTCTTTTGAAAACAGTTCCAGCTAAATATAACACGGATGCCCTTTGGCACATCTTGCCAACGTTGCAGGTGAGTCATGGACCCTCACTTAAGGTGCCCAGGGATACAGTAGGTGCCATGTAGCTAAAAATACCTGCCGTGCTGAAAGGCGGCACAGACAGATTTAATGAGCTCACCTGCTCCTCCAAAGGCTTGCAGTAGTGTGGGTTGAGCCTGGCGGTGGGCAGATGGATGCTAAATTTCCTCTATGCCTGGGGCCTGGTTATCAAACTGATAGAGTCCCCGGAGTCTTCTCAAACACCCACAGAGCTGGCCTGACAGAAACACAGCAGAGTGTTGGGATTAGCAAGTGGTCAAGAAGCAGAAAGCCAGCTCCATTGCTTTGTTCTGCAGAGATCACCTCCTTTGACAGCCCCAGAGGCAGTGCCTTAGGTTGAGTTCCTCAGAAATGGAGCTTGAGATGAGGATTGACTGGGGGTCTGCTCCCAGGTAAAACCTGTAAGGGACTGAGAGGGTTAGAACGGGGCAGGGAAGAAACTAGGCAAACATGTAGCTTCAGGTGGAGTCCAGCTTAGCCTGATCCCATGGGGAGCTCACGTGCAGAAGTTGTTCCACCTGGAGAGAAGCCCTTTGAACTTTAGGTCCCCATATCGGGTCATCGCTGGGTGTTGGCTGCCCTAGGGAAGGGTATAATGTTCCAGGCTTTTCAGGATGGGGTGGCTCTGCAGAAGGAAGTCTCTGGACAAGGAAACAGCTGTGTCATTAGCAGTTGACATGCACTGCTGATGGGGGATGGGTGTGGTGTCCAGGTAAAGAGATACAGATGGGACAGCAACTATATCCACTGCTGCCACCACCTCTTGAAGGCCAAAATGGTCAAAGTAACAAAAGTCAAGTCATTAGCTCATAGCAAGACATTATTTTCTATGTTTCCCAAGGGCAGAGAAAAACCACATATGGTAGCAACTCATTCTTGCTTTACTTCTGATTCTGCCATGCAGGGGGCATTCCTCATGACTAATGAAGAAGCAAAGGCATAATCCTAACTGATTCCTTCTTTCCCCTTCCACATTGGGCTCCCACTACCCACAGCCCCTCTCGTAGAGGCACATGACCAAGACTGCTGCCTTGCCCTTCGTCCAGGTCGTCTGCTGTTGTTGCACAATTGCCATGGCTCTAATCAGAGCTCTGTCCAAGAGCATGACTCTTCCCCATGACCAGGCTGAACAACGCACCTGATCTCCTCCTCCACAAAGCCTCCATGGGCACTGCAGCCCCCACTGACTTTTCCCACTGTGGAACCGACAGCTGCAACCATATGCCAGTATTTACAGTGAGAAGGATCCCATGTGCCAAGCACTGTCCCAAGTGTAATTGACTTAACTGCATTTACTTAGTGGAACTTGTGTGTATCAGTTAAGACGTGTTTGGCTGTCAGTAACTCTCTGAGTTCAGGTAGCTTAAAGAATAAGGAAGAATCATATTCTATATAACAGGGAGCCTAGAGGTCAGGTGGTCAGTTCAAACTATCGTCAGGTACTGCATCAGGCTCCAAAGCCAGATTACCTCTGGGTAATACATATTTCTCCTCTGAGCCCATTGTAATCCCATTCTGGTAGTCTATTGCCCATGGAATAAATCATAAAAACAGTAGGGGAATAGGCAAAGGAACAAAAAGAACTAAAATACATACATGGTAGAAACTATGAATACTGCTTTGGCCTTTGTTCCTGCCCAGCACATTCACATAGTCTTAGTTGATGTTTATGACATCTTTCTTCAAAAATCTATTCCCCTTCCCTGCAGGGGCTCTTCAGCTGGACAGAGTTCTTTACTCAGTGAGCTACCCCAAACCGAGTTTTGAAAAATCTGAGCTCCTGGTGGTCCTCCTTGAATGGGATTAGTGAAGTCTTCCATTAGTACATATTTTTTAAACACTGGAACTAACACAACCAGGTGTTATCTCCCTGTGGTGTAGGTGGAATTGCTCCCAGGCCCTATTATAAAACAGCACCTGTCACTGCAGCCTACCTCTAGCCCTCTTCATACCTGCTCATCAAGTGGCATGAAAGTATTGAAATGGACAGATGGCAGCCCTAGTTTTCAGTACAATTAAACTATTATTTTGTCTCCTCTCTTGGGTACTGCACTTGAAACCAGCAGAACTCAGAGTTGCAGAAATAATGTATCAGTCAGGATCCTCACCAGAAACGGAATTCAACTCATTTTATTTAAATGAGGAAATTTTACTGAGGGACCACTGAGATGTGGGCAGGGTTAAACAAACTAACAATGAATGCCGAGGCACCCAGAGACTAATAAGCAGGAAGAAGCCATTACCGTCTCTAGGGGCAGGAGAGAAAATAGTGTGACCTGAGTCCAGTGAGAACAGAGCTGGGGTGAAATCATCCAGCAGCAGCTAGAGCTATAGAAAAAGGTGGGCCCTGACAAAGATGCAATGCTGAAGCAGGGAGGAAATGGAGAAGAAATACCCTGAGCGCTCTCTCTCTCTCTTCTACTCTCTGCTTACCTGCTGGTACTGCCATCAGCTGATCCAAACAGAAGCTAGTCAGCATGGCAGCTCAAGTGAGACAGTCTGCAGAGCTACAGCAGAATGGAAAGGTAGAAGAATGGATGTGGAAGAACGAATATGGAATAACCAATACAAATAGGAAATGAAGCATTTACAAGTGTTAAGGTGTACTAGTGAGAGATACCATCTCACTTCTACTGACTGGTTCACCAGATGGTGTATCTTGCCTGTGGGAGACCCAGAGCCATACACTAGTTTCTAATTGAAAGCATGGGCTCATTGTACAGGACACCAGCCCAGCCTCACAGGAAGTTTTATCTCAGTGAATGCTGTTACTGAGTCTCATTAAATATTCTAACCTTCTGTAAGACCTGTGAATGCCATATTTTTTTCATCTCATTTCCTCACTTCTTTTACTCTAAAATAAGTACTTGCTGAGATGCAATGCGGCATGGGGTATTACTATGGTGAAGTAAAGCATTCAGTAAGTCTACTGGAGATGTTACTGAAAGAAACATGATAGCAATGGAAGGCAAATTCAAATCCAGAGCGGATTATTATTACCCAAGGACAAATCCTTGCTCCCTTCAAGATGGAAAGGGAGAAAACCTTTCAACTTTTGGTTCCACAATGGTGACGTGGAAGCAAGTTAGCTTTACTCCTCCCATATAAAACAAAAAAACAAATATATAGCACCAAGATTATCACCAATAATATCCCATAACTCAAATATAAGGATGAGACAGTTTCCGGGCCCAGAGAGAAGTGAAAAAACTCCCAGTAAGAGATTCAGATGTCCACATCTGTGATGCTTCTTCCCCTAATCTGCTCAGCACCAAGCACTTAAAACAGTTTCCCTTCACTCATGGTTTCTACATTGGAAAAAGTAAGATTAAGGTGGACCCAGTTTCTCCACTATCTTGGGTTCCCTGGCAGTAGACCTGTCCCTACGTCAACCCATGAGAAGCATCACAAGTGCCTGACAGGAGAAATATCCCTGAGATAGCTAGGGATAAAGTGGGGAGACAGGACTACCATCCCTAGCCCTGGAAACTCTTCTCTGTAACTTGGCCAAAGAAGATGACAAATTGGAGTGGGTGTTCAGCAGCACCATGCTATAGAACGTTCATTTCATAGGTGCCCTAAGCCCAAAACCCTAGCCAGCCTTCCCACACTACTGAGATATCCCCATTAGGGACAGGCAGCATTCTGATTGTTTACTAGAACTGAGGCAAATCTGGGCTTAAGGTGCCATCTAGTGCCAAAAAGGAGGCAGCAACCTAGCAGGAAAATAAGAAAATCCACAGGTAAATTACAAAGAATCTTTAAGCAAACATATCTGATAATATCCAAAGCAAGTCAGACAGATAAGAGTAAAATAAATAATCCTTCAATTCGAAGACATAGATATACATCCACAAGAAACAAAAGCATACAGCAAAAGCATGACCTCCTCAGACAAAGCAAAGAACCAGTGACTGATGCTAACAAGATGGCAATATGCAAATTATCTAACCAAGAATTCAAATAGACATTTTAAGGAAACTTAGTAATCTCCAGGATAACACAGAAAAGCAATTCAGAAATTTATCATAGAAATGTAACAAAAATATTGAAATAATTAAAACATCAACTAGAAATCTTAGAATTGACAAATACATTCGCTAAACTGAAAAATTCATTAGAGGCTCTCAATAGCAGAATAAATCAAGCAGAGGAAAGAATCAGTGAGCTTGAAGACAAGCTATTGGAGAATACCTAGTCAGAGGGCAACAATGAAAAAAGGAATAAAAAAGGATGAAAACTGACAGATGTAGAAAATGATGCAAAAGACCAAATCTAAAAATTATTGGTGTTCAAGAGGACATTGAGCAACAGGAAGGGGTATAAATCTTATTCAAAGAAAAACTTTCCAAAACTTGAAATAGATAAAAATACCCAGTTATAGGAAGGTCAGAGAACATTAAATAGATTTGACCCAAATAAAACTAACCCAAGTATATAATATTTACACTCTCAAAGGTAAAGGACAAAGAGGAGATCCTAAGAGTAGCAATAGAAATGAGGCAAATAACATATAAAGGAACTCCAATTCACCTGGCAACAGACTTCTCAACAGAAACTATACAGGCCAGCAGGGAGTGGAATGACATTTTCAAATATCTGGAAAAACAAACAAATCCTGCTCTCCAAAAATACTGTGTCTAGCAAAGCTATCCTTCAAATATGAAGGAGAGATAAAATCTTTCTTAGACAAACGGAAGCTGAGAGAATTAAAAACCTCCAGACCTGTCTTACAAGCAATGCTAAAGGAAGTTCTTCAATCTGAAAGGAAAAAATACTAATGTACATAAAGAAAACATTTGAAGGTATAAAACCCAATGATAAAATTAAGTTCATGAAAAACCCAGAATTCTCCAATGCTATATTTGTGGTGTACAATTTGCTCAGAACTCTACTATGAAGCCCAAAAGACAATAATAACTATGGCAACCTAAGAGATAGATAATATAAAAGTATGTAAATTGAGACAACATAGTGTAAAAAAATGGGGATGGAGTTAAAGTGTAGTTTTTCCCCGTTTTTCCGTGTTAGTTTAAATTCTTTTCTTTATGACCTGAAATAAGTCATTATCTCTCTCAAATAACTGGTTATGTCTTTTGTAAGCCACAATGCAAAAACCTGTAAAAGATTCACTAAAAATAAAAAGCAGTGAATAAGGGAGGAAAAAAAAGAATTCTTCAAACAATTTGAAGATGAGAGATACTCCCAAATGTTTTCTATGAGGACAGCATTATCCTGACACTGAAACCAGACAAGGACATGACACACAAAGAAAACTACAAGGCAATACCACTGATAAACATAGATGCAAAAATCCTTGGCAAAATACTAACAAACAAAATTGAACAACCTATTAAAAATATCATTCCCCATATCAAGTGGGATTCATCTCAGAGACTCAAGGATGGTTCAACACATGCAAGTCAATAAATTGATACATCACATTAACAGAATCAAGAATAAGAATGATATGATTATTTCAATAGATGCTAAAAAAAGTTTGTTTTTTTTTTGTTTTTTTGAGACAGAGTCTTGCTCTGTTGCCCAGGCTGGAATGCAGTGGTGGGATCTCGGCTCACTGCAACCTCTGCTTCCTGGGTTCAAGAAATTCTCCCACTTCAGCCTCCCAAGTAACTGGAACTACAGTTGCCTGCCACCATACCCAGCTAATTTTTGTATTTTTAGTAGAGATGGGGTTTCACCACATCGGCCGGGCTGGTCTCAAACTCCTGACCTTGTGATCTGCCCACCTCGGCCTCCCAAAGTGCTGGGATTACAGGCATGAGCTACTGCACAGGCCAAAAACATTTGATAACATTCAATATCCCTTTATGATAAAAGTCATCATCAAAGGGAACATACTTCAAAAAGGCCATTTATGACAAACCCATGTGTCATAATGTCATTCTCAACAGGGAAAAACTGAAAGCCTTTTCTCTAAGATCTGGAATAAGAAGGATGGCTCATTCTCATCACTTTTATTCAACATAATACCAGAAGTCCTGACCAGAGCAATTAGGCAAGAGGAAGAAATAAGGGGCATCCAAATTGGTAAGGAAGAAGTTAAATTAGCCTTGTTCACAGATAACATGATCTTATATTCAGAAAAACCTAAAGATTCCAACAAAAAACTGTTAGAACTGATAAATAAATTCAGTAAATTTGCAGAATAAAAAATCAACATACAAAAATCAGTAGTATTTACATACACCAAGAACAAACAATCTGAAAAAGAAATTTAAAAAGCAATTCTATTTATAATAATATATAAATGCAAATAATAGAAAATGTCTAGAAATCAATATAACCAAAGAAAACTATAAAACTCCAATGAAAAATATAGAAAAGGACACCAAAAATGGAAAGACATTCCATGTTCATGGATTGGAATAATTAATGTTGTTAAAATGACAATGAAATATCTATCAAAAATACCAATGACATTCTTCACAAAAACGAAAAGAACTAAAATTTATATGGAATGACAAACACCTTGAATAGTCAAAGTAATCCTGAGCAAAAAGAACAAAGCTGAAGACATCACACTATCTGACTTCAGATTATATTAGAAAGCTACAGTAACCAAATCATCATGGTACTGCTATAAAAACAGACACATACACGAATGAAACAGAATAAAAAACCCAGATATAAACCCACATATTTACAGCTGACTCATTTTTGATAAAGGCACCAAGAACATCCAACAAGGTAAGGACAGTCTTTTCAATAAGTGGTGCTGGAAAAACTGGATATCCATATGTAGAAGAATAAAACTAGGCCCTTATCCCTCACCACATACAAAAATCATATCAAAATGGCTTAAAGACTTAAATCTAAGACTTGAAACTATAAAACTGTAAAGTAAAACATTGGAAGAAATATTCCAAGACACTGGTCTAGGCAAAGATGTTTTGTGTAAGACCTCAAAAACACAGGCAACCCAAACAAAAATAGACAAATGGGATTACATTGAGCTAAAAAGCTTCTTCACAGCAAAGGAAACAATCAACAAAGTGAAGAAACCGTCCTTAAAAGGGAGGAAAATATTTTCAAACCATCCATCTGATAAAATATTAATAACCAGAATATATAAGGAGCTAAAGGAACTCAATAGTCAAAAAAAAATTTTTTTTTAATTTAAAAATGGGCAAAAGATCTGAACAGACATTTCTCAAAAGAGAACGTACAAATGGCCAACAGGTATTTGAAAAAAATGCTCAACATCACTAATCATCAGGGAAATGCAAATCAAAACCACAATGAGATATCATTTTACCTCAGTTAAAATGGTCTTTATCAAAACACAGGGAATAAGAGATGCTGGCAAGAATGTAGAGAAAAGGGAACTCCTGTGTGCTATTGATGGGAATCTATTATAAATTAGTACAGCCGCTATGGAAAATTGTATGGAAGTTCCTTTAAAAATAAAAAATAGAACTATCATATTATCCAGCAACTCTACTACAGGGTATACATCCAAAAGAATGTAAATCAGTATGTCAAAGAGAAATCTGCACTCCCATGCTTATTGCAGTCCTATTCACAATAGCCAAAATATAGAATCAACCTAAGTGCCCATCAATTGATAAATGGTTTTAAAAATATGGAATATATACACAATGGAATACGTTGAGCCACAAAAAAGAATGAAATCCTGTCATTTGCAGCAACATGGATAGACCTGGAGATCATTATGTTACGTGAAATAAGCCAAGCACATAAAGGCAAATATTGCATGTTCCCACTCATGTGGGAGTTAAAAAATGTGGATCCCATGAAGACAGAGAATATATAGGTGGCTACGAGGGGCCAGGAGGAATATGGGGGAGGGGGATATGAAGAGAGGTTGATTAATGGGCACAAATATACAGTTTGATTGAAGAAATAAGACCTAGTATTTGACTGATCAGTAAGGTGACTATTGCTTACAATAATTTTTTTGTATATTTGAAAGAAAAGAATAATTCAATTTTTTAAACATTCAAATAAATAAAAGACAAATATTTAAGGTGGTGGATATCCCAATTACACTGATTTGAACTTTACAAATTATATAAATGTATTATATACTCTGAAAATATGCAAACAATCTGCCACCAGATAATTGCTATTCTTCTGAAGTAGGTGCCATAAAGGTGCTCAACAATGATCTTTGCTGTTGGCAAACTGGGGAAACAGTTATGGCAGATTAGCATGCTGAGGGGAGTCCCTGTTGTTGAGCCCACGTACAATCTCTATATGTGCTACTATTGCCATTTTGCTCAAGAGCCCAGTGGAGGGTCAGAGGTGATTAATATGCATTGTCAGATTGTCCATCTCATTTTTTAAAGGACACTCTTTCTGAATATTCACATGGAACACCATATTATCATACACTTTGTACTCACTTTATGAGACCTATTCACACACCTCTTCCCCACATTTTCTGATGCCAATCCTCCAATATTGTTGGATCCAAATTTCTGACCAATTAGCCAAACCATTAGCCATAGCCCATGAATCATAATAAATCAATTCCTCTGGCCATCTTTCTTTCCGGAAAAAGTAGATAACTCAAAGCTCATCCCTCTGGGAGTTTTCTCCTTGTTACCGCCTCTTAAAGTCACATCTGAATGAGTCTACATAAAACTGCAGAAAATGGAAAGTCATCTGTAAGCTACACTTGACCATCTATCTCCTCAGTCAATGGTCACAGGAACTTCCTATGAGGACATGGGTGTGGGTTGAAGGAGATGGGGAGCCACTCAACTAGAGAAGATGCCTTGGAGAATGTGAACATCCTACTCATGCAACTCATTAGTGGTTTTAGAACTGCTCACACCCATCCCATATGTACTACTTCCGCTTTGCCTGATTTTATGGCTTGGTATATCAGATAATATCTAGTTATTCGTGGAAGTTCAGATCTCATGGCCACTTAGTATACTTTGATCATGCCATCAGCCTCTGCTAAAGCTTAGAAGCAAACCAAAAGTTTTTTTCTCAAAAAGAAAATAGCTATTTATGAAGATGACTTGATTCTTCTCTTAAATTCTTGAGTGTGCACAGTAAGTATCCTATGGGTGCTTGCTATATGCTTCACATAGCATCTCAGTCTCCCATACACAATAACCCAGTAATTGATCTTCTGGGTTATTAGCTTGAAGAGGAAGAGTGTCTTGCACCACAGCCTGGTTTAGCCAGAGAGCTGACTCTTACCCTCTTATTCTGGGCCCTGTGCAAAGCTGGTGGTCTTTTTAGTGACTTGGTTAATAAGTTGAAGCAACACATTCAATTGTAACACACATTTCCTCCTAAAAACAAATCAACCCAACGAGCGTTGTGCATCCCCACCCCTGTTTTGTGTTTTTGGTTTTGTTTTTTTAGACAGGGTCTTGCTCTGTCACCCAGGCTGAAATGCAGTAGTAGCTCAATCACAGCTCACTGTAGCTTTGATCTCCTGGGCTCAGGTGATCCTCCCACCTCAGCATCCTGGGTAGAACTACAGGTGCGTGCCACCATGCCTGACTAATTTTTGTTTGTTTTTTTAGAGATGGGGTTCACCATGTTGCCTAGGCTGGTCTCAAACTCCTGGGCTTAAGTGATCTGCCCACCTCGGCCTCCCAAAATGCTGGGATTGCAGATGTGAGCCACCGCACACAGCTTATTGTATCCTTTTCTTAGCATTAGGTACAACTACTTGTCTTTCACTTTAAAGGAATTGTTACATTATTTCCCAGATTATTGTATACCCAGAAGCTTCACCAA
Source organism: Cacajao melanocephalus (assembly GCA_963573385.1). NCBI lineage: Eukaryota > Metazoa > Chordata > Mammalia > Primates > Pitheciidae > Cacajao > Cacajao melanocephalus. The sequence goes on from CAUYLG010057050.1 coordinate 11,668, forward strand.
GGTGTCAAGACTTAGTATCTTTGTGGATTTATGTCTCACCTTTGGGCATCCATGTGTCTTGCCAAGGCCTCTAGAAGGCCTGCTACTTCCTGCTGTTTGGATTCTGTAAGCATGATATCATCAATGTGGCATATGATGTCTTGTGGGATGTTGAAATTAGCAAGATTCTTGTAGGACAAATTTTGGCTCAGAGTGAGAGTTGACAGAGCCCAGAGTCAAAATGGTGAAGGTATACTGCTGTTTCTGTCAAGTGAAAACAAACTGCCTTCGGTTTTTCTCTGCATAAAGAATTTTTTTTAACAGATGAATAGCCACAGTTCCAGAGACCATGTTTATTTGCTGAAATAAAGATCTGTATTTGAACAGTAACTACAGTCGTGGTCCTCCCTTAATTAAGCTTATGACAATTTGTTTTTGTTATCCAAGACCCATCTTTTCTCTTCACAGGTTAAAATTGATTAAATGGAAGAATGTGATTGAATTTAATAATCCTACATCTTCTACATCTTTGAATATCTTAAATATTAACTTTTAATTAATATTAACCCATTTCCTCACGGATGCATGTTTTTTGCTTTATAGTTTTGGAATGGAAGAGAAGCTCCACGGGCTCCCTCATGGCTCTTTCTATGATAATTGCCTTTAGTCTGGGGTCATAGAGTCAGTGTTCTACTATACAGTCAGAGTCAAGGTTCTGATTCTTGTTGACTACGTCTATTCCAGCTATATACTCAGGAACTGAGAAGTTAGGTGCTATGTGCTAGGATACAGGTGTTTAAGATGTTAGTGGGCTGACTGAGGTAGACTAATTCTTTCTAGTCCCAGAAGACCACAGTGGAGTGCTGTGTCTTTCAGAAAAGATGTTCAATTCTCAAATGATCTGATTATCTTCCTTTCCCTAAAGCACAGTTACCTTGGTCTATGGCCTCAAGTCCTTTGGGAGATTGGTGATGGTGGGGGTTGAGGGGAGCTTGAAGAGATTTGTGGGATGTGGAGAAATAGGAACACTTTAATACTGTTGGTGGGAGTGTAAATTAGTTCAACCATTATAGAAGACAGTGTGGCAATTCCTCAAGGACCTAGAAATAGAAATTCCATTTGACCCAGCAATCTCATTACTGGGTATATGTCCAAAAGATTACAAATCGTTCTATTATAAAGACACATGCACAAGTTTGTTTACTGCAGCACTGTTTACAGTAGCAAAGACCTGGAACCAACCCAAATGCCCATCAATGACAGACCAGACAAGGAAAATGTGGCACATATACACCATGGAATACTATGCAGCCATAAAAAACGATGAGTTCATGTCCTCTGTAGGGACATGGATGAATCTGGAAACCATTATTCTCAGCAAACGCAAGAACAGAAAATCAAACACCACATATTCTCACTCATAGGAAGGTGTTGAACAATGAGAACACATGGACACAAGGAGGGGAGCATAACACACTGGGGTCTGCTGGGGGGACTAGGAGAGGGACAGTGGTGGGTAGGGAGTCGGGGAGGGATAACATGGGGAGAAATGCCAGATATAGGTGATGGGGATGGAGGCAGTAAACCATGTTGCCATGTATGTACCTATGCAACAATCCTGCATGATCTGCACATGTATCCCAGAACCTAAAGTGCAATTATACACACACACACACACACACACACACACACACACAAATACAGTAACCTCTCTGGGTGATATCATTACAGGGCCTCAAGCAAGGCAAGAAGAGCCTCTTCAAACACGGAGGAAGGGATACTTCCCAACAATAGCAGATATGGGGCTTGGCAGCTCTCTCACTGAGCTGCCAGTGCCATTGGAAGAAGGCAGTTTCTCCCAGGCTATGTATAAGATTTAATGAACATACTTCTGACATTATCATGTTATCAAGAAGCCCAGGGCCTTTTAAGTAACTCAGATCTGGAAACTGTTCTGGTGCCTCAAGTTAAGCTCTAACTGATCAAACTAGAGATTTGTGGTTACAAGGATCGAGTAGGATCATAGGTAGATGACAATCTATTTTAGTCCTAAGAATCCTGTGCTCAATTAGCTACTCCAAAAAGCTCTGGGTTAGGCTATTCCAAGTGCCACCCCAACTTCTCTGCTGATTGCTGTGACCCCAAAGCATCTTCTGGAAGCTGGGTACCACCTCTTGGTGCAGCCATCTCTGGACCCTTTCACCCCTTCCTCCTGCCCTGCTCCCATATCAAGGAACTCATTTTAACACAGTCTCTCCCACTAGCACACCCCACATGCATGTAAGAGCTACAACAGCACCCTCAAACATTGTTTTCTTCCCTATCAATGTAATTCTTGATATTTTGGCAAAGAGAGTGTCTTCAGAGCCCTTTCCAGAGACACAGTTAGGGAAGGGTAAGTGGATCTCATAGAATTAATCTAGTTCTAGATTTATCTTAATTCTCTACATTAGAGCCTTCGTAGCTCTGGATACACATTTTAATCACCTGGGGGAGTTTTGAAAAGATACCAATGATCCGGCCCCATCCATGGATATTCTAATTTAATTGGTCTGGGGTGAGACTTTGGCATCAGTATGTTGAAAAGCTTAGGTGATTCTAATGTGTAGCCAGGTTTGAGACATGCTATTCTACATTACATCATGGAGTTTCCGAAACTTCATTTTATGTTGCTTGCCATTGGATTCAGGATTATGTCAACCAATCAATTAGAGCAATTAGAACTGCAACCACCAGCTCAAAATAGAATATTAAACACAGAATCTCTGGCCAGAGCACTTCTTCTATTGATAAATTTGGCCCTAACTAAATTATGTTCCCCCCTCCTTGGTCTAGAATCTTTAGAATCCATTTTAAACACATTAAACATATACTCCTCTATGATCCTTTCTGGCACAAACTTGCAAGTTCTTAGAATTATTTTAATATAGACGCCCCTTATTCCCAGGATAGACTTTGCATTTGGCCCCTGTGACTGCTGGGGTCTGATTTTGCTTACAGGTCAAAAGACAGTGATGGTGGCAAGGGTGAGGGGAACGTGCAGAGATTTGACTTTCCCAAGCTAAGTAAATTCTATAAGTGTGACATTAGAGAGGCTCAAGCAAGACAGGCAGAGCCTTTTCAAACAGGGAAGGAGGGGACAGTGTTCTGACAAAAGCGGAATGGTGGGGCAAGGTGTCTCATTGAGCTGTCCAATGCAGCCGGGAACAGTTTATCCTCATGGGTCTGGAATTTCTCACACTTATATATTCAGTGGCAGCAATACTAAATCTCCCTGAGCTTTGCCTTCAATGAGCACTTTATCCCAGGTGACCCTGGGAAACAGCTGAATTCAGTTTTCGAGACTTGGACAGCTGGGGTTCCATTCCTTAATGCTAGCTGGAGCTTCAGCCCTGCCCATTCCACCTGGGTCAGATCACCAACCCCACATTCCTCCCCAAGGTTCTAGGTCTGGCAATGACTTCTAGTCCCAGTTTCTGGATTGTCAGGTGTCTGATGTTGATATGGTTTGGCTGTGTCCCCACCCATAACTCTCATCTTGTAGCTCCCATAATTCCCATGGGTTGTGGGAGTGACCCAATGGGAGATAAATGAATCATGGGGGTGGGTCTTTTCCCTGCTGTTTTCCTTATAATGGATAAGTCTCACAAGATCTGATGGTTTTAAAAATGGGAGTTTCCCTGCATAAGCTCTCTTCTCTTGTCTGCCACCATGTGAGACGTGCCTTTTACCTTCCGCCACAATTGTGAGGCCTCCCCAGCCATGTGGAACTATAAATCCATTAAACCTCTTTTTCTTCCAAGTCTCAGGTATGTCTTTATCAGCAGCGTGAAAATGGACTAATACAGATGGTGAGAAGCTGAATCTGACTAGGTAGAGAAGGAATTTATTAAGAACATATTACAATAGCTCACGGAAGTGTTGCGAGGCTAGAGAATCATGCTCAAGGCTAAGCTTCCAGAATCACACTGCAGAACTGACCTAATGAGGATGCTGCCACCTCTGGCTCTAGAGGACCCTCCTCTCCCAGGCTGCTTCTCCCCCAAGAAGTGACTTTGCACACACTGCTGACCCTGATAGCCAGATGCCTCTGCCACCACCCTGTGGAAGGTTCTGGATGGAGTCTCCTGTGAGATGCTCATTTCCGAAATCGGATGTCACACAGGCAAGTCTGAGCATTGGCATGTAGGTCCCAGACCTGTGTCTCAGCAGCAAAGGACACTGGGGAGCCGAGTTTTCTGGGTTCTACCCTGAACAGGTGAAATTCATAAGGCTAGTAGATGAGATCTATTTCAAGGAATTGGCTTGTGAGATTGTGGAGGCTGGCACATTTGAAATCTTTAAGGCAGTCCAGCAAAAAGCTGAAAACTCAGGCAGGAGTTAATGCTGTACTCCTGAGGCAGAAACTTTTTTTCCTCAGAGAAACTTCAGTTTTGCTCTTAAGGCCTTTCAACTGGTTGGGCGAGGCTCATCCACGTGATCCAAGAGGCTCTCCTCTATGTAACTGTAGATATGAACAATGTCTGCAGAATTCCTGCAAAGCAACAGCTAGGGGAGTGTTTGACTGAATGACTGGGTACTATAGGCTGACCTAGTGGACACACAAACTCAACCAACACAGCTGGTTATTTCCCAAAGTTAACAGTGGTGTTCAAAAGGTACCGTGAAGCCAGAAGGCACATCAAATGTTTACAGCACATCCCAAACACTACTGAAGATGATGAGGATGACATGATGATTACTATTGCCACTTTGGCAGCAATTCATTGAGCTCCTACCGTGCAGCACAGGCTTATCACATTAATATCTCATGTAATCCTTATGATAACCCTAGAAAGCAGTGACGATTACTTCTTTGTTATTATTAAGAAATCTGAGGCTCAGAAAGCATAGTTCATGATCACAGTGCAAGTGGAGTAAAGAAAATGAAATCCACTCTGCCAAATTCAAAAGCCCATTGTTCTCTCCTCCACATGTTGCCTCTTCAATTGTCATGTGAAAACTCTTGGGAAATTTAGCCAATGCTCAATACTTGTACTTAGGAGGGGAGGAAGAAAATAATTTAAAGTTTCTTAATCTTTATTGAAGATGCGTGTCACCCAGAGAGATTGTTAGAACACAGACCCCTGGGCTCCTCCAGCAAAGATTTTGGTCTACAGGGTCAGAGGAGGGACCTGAGATTCTGCATTTTAAGCAGATTGCCCAGATGATGCTGATGCTGCCAGTTTGGGGCCAACCCTTGAGTAGCACTGTGTTAAAGAAACCCCTATGCGATGCAAGCCTCTCTCCGCAGTGAAATCTTCAACGGCAATATCTATAAATAGCCGGCAGGCTGACTAGAGTGGCACCTCTCCTTTCTTGCCTACGGCTGACAGTGAAATGATCAGAAGTCAATGGAGTGATCAAGGAAGAAGAGAAGCAACAAAGGATGGCTTGCTAATCTCTTTGTCAAAGAAGAGATGGCTGTCAGAGAGAAAAAAGCCAGATTTCGGTTTGTGAGCCCTTCTGCAAGCCTACAAGCACCCCGGCCCTTGCTCTGAGGGATCCTTTATAAACAAACAGTTGACATAGCACCATTTTCCCCACTGAGAAGAAGTGAGGCAGAAGGTCAATTCTCAGAGAAAAAAGAATGGTCTCAAGATAAGTGGGGCCTGTAGCTGTCTCACTTACCAACAGTAAGAGCCCCTGGAGTAATGCCCAAGCATGCACTAATGATATGTCAGGTGACCCTGTTGCTTTTTCCTGGAGGCTTACTAGAGTAGAGAATTTAAAAAATACTCTACTAGGGATTTTAAGAAATTCCCTTACTAGAATAGGGAATTTAAGAGAAAGGGGTAAGAGTTCCAGTTCAATCACTTAAACTAAAAACCACCTCTGAATCTCAGTTTTGTCACCTGTAAAATGGTATAACACAACTGCCTTCCTTATAGGGAAAGGCTTCAGTGAGTGATTGTAAAATTTTGTATTGCTTTGCATCTTTCTTTATTTCATTTTTAGCAAAATGCAATTGTTACTATAATTGGGCATAATTGTATGGAGGAACAAGGATTTTAATAGTCTGAACTTGATCAAATACCTGGGTGAATCCTAGGTAAGACATCAAGAAGAAGGATTTCTTAGCTTAAGTGCTCTCAAAAGCAGAGCCTGAAACAGAGGTTAAACTACTGACACTAATTGCCTAAGAAGTGCCAAGCCCAGGTGGTGAGAGTGAGGAAGGGGTAAGAAAAGATGCAAAACAGCATACTGCAACACGTTACCACACTGGATACCACCACATGGCAGGCTGAGAAGCAGCAGAATGGGTGTCTTAGCAGGCGTGTCTGCTCAGCACATGGGACTTTTCCAAAAAAAAAAAAAAAAAAAAGACAAGAGAGAGCTGCCCTTGTTACAGTGTAGTCCCTGGGATGGAGAAAGGAGTGTGGGTTGATCTGTTTGGTTCAACATCACCTGCTCTCCTTGGTCAGAATTTACCTCACAGGGAGCTATTTCTTCCTGCTAAAGAAAAATAAAAATGGAAGCCATAATTTAGTAAAACCCAAGACCAACTATCCATAGCTGCATAGCCAAAACTGAAGTCATCCTGATTTCCCCTAAACGATAGCTGTAAATATAAATGGAACACAAAACATAAGCTTTACATCCTTGCCAGCATGATACAGTGAAATCAGCTGTAGACAAATCAGCTTAAAAAGCTCTACTTGCCCTAAAAAGAATGTTAATGTATAACAGCCGTTCAGAAAAAAGGTAAAAAATACTTCCTTCTTTATACTTTATAAACTGTGATGTAACTGCTGAAAGAACGCCTTCCTATCACATTTAGTTCAAAATCTCCCTGTTTAAGAACTGTTCTTTTGCATGCACAATAAACTTTTATGCTTTTTCTAACTTGATCTGATTTTATTTTTATCTTTTTGAGATGGAGTCTCACTCTGTTGCCCAGGCGTGCAGTGGCATGATCTCAGCTCACTGTAACCTCTGTCTCCCGCGTTCAAGTGATTTTCCTGCCTCAGCCTCCCAAGTGGCTGGGACTACAGGCACACAACACCATGCTCAGCTAATTTTTGTATTTTTAGTAGAGACAAGATTTCACCATGTTGGCCAGGCTGGTCTTGAACTCCTGACCTCATGTGATCTACCTGCCTCGGCCTCCCAACGTGCTGGAATTACCGGCATGAGCCACCGCAGCTGTCCTGATTTTATTTTTGATCCCCACATTTCTTCTCTACCCATTGGTAGCCACCCAGGGAACCCCATGGTTCTTTCAAGTCTGAAAGTGGAGAGTGACCCGGTACCAGTGGAGGTTGGGCTGTTGACCAAAGGACAGAAGGAAGGATGCAATACAGGGAACTTGAGAAGGCTTACAAAGGTCTCTGCGGATAAAAACCAGACTTATGTCTATTTTTAAGAATTTACTCAGATTATACCAACAAGCTTTTTCTCAGTCAATAGGCTGAAGGCTCAAAGGAGTATAACCTAGTCCATACTCTAGGCCAAACATGCTGGCCTCAGGTCCCTGCACATGAAAGCTCAGGACTAGAAAATCGAAAGTACTGCTTAAAGGAAATACAATGGCCAGGCTCCCTAATGTCATCCTCATAATTGTTAGGGATGCATGTTTCATATATATGTGTGTGTGTGTGTGTGTGTGTGTGTGTGTGTGTGTGTGTGTGTGTACATACGCATCCTTGATCTGAATAATGAATGACTCTAAGGGGCAGTGCCCTGTCATGGCTGCTCTGAGTGCACACGTCTCAGTCTTTGGTAGAAGCTTATAATTAAATGGGAAGAGCCTCTGGGTCCTGACTGATATTGGCCATTTGTATAACAAAATCAGAGCACACCAATGCAAATACCCCATACCATGTGTTATAATTATTCTTTACAATCTGTATTACTTTCCTTGGGCTGCTATGACAAGGTACGGGGTGGCTTAAACAACAGGACTTCATTGTTCTCACAGTTGTGGAGGCTAAAGTCTCAGATTCCAGTGTTGGTCTCAATGAGGGCTCTCTTCCTGGCTTGCAGACAGCTGCCTTCTTGCTATATGTCATTAATGACTTTCTCTCAATGTGGGGTTGGGATAGGAGGCTCTCTGATGTCTCTTCTTATAAGAACATTAATCCTATTGCATTTGGGCCCCACTCTTATGACCTCATTTGACTTTAATTACTTTCTTTTTTTTTTTTGAGACAGAGTCTTGCTCTGTCACCCAGGCTGGAGTGCAATGGCACGATTTCGGCTCACTGCAACCTCTGCCTCCCGGGTTCAAGCAATTCTCCTGCCTCAACCTCCAGAGTAGCTGGGATTACAGGCGCCCACCACAACACCTGGCTAATTTTTGTATTAGAGATGGGGTTGCACCATGCCAGTCAGGCTGGTTTTGACCTCCTGACCTCAGGTGATCCGCCTGCCTCGGCCTCCCAAAGTGCTGGGATTACAGGCATGAGCCACCATGCCTGGCCAACTTTAATTACTTTCTTAGAGGCCATCTCCAAAGATGGCCACACTAGGGGTTAGAGCTTCAACATATAAATTTTGAGGGGACACAAACACCTAGTCCAGAATGCCATCCATGGAAATTAGAGTAGATGACAATGAACAGATGTACCAACTGACAGTTATTCCACAAAGCCCATCAGCAATGAAAGAATTTCAAACATAGGAAAGGCCTATATAAAGCACACATGCCACTGGTTTCTCATCCCTTGCCTAAGGCAAACACTGCTAATCAATCATAGTATTTCTTTTCCTGAGCCAGGATGCAGCCTTACAATCCATAACACAGAGCTTCAGGCAGCCACTACTAATAGACTGGGGTTGGCTTCTACATTGGGAAATTTTCAGGTATAAGTGAGAGAAATACAACGTATGCTATCTTAAGCATAGGGGGGACTTTATTGGCTCACATAGCTAGAGACTCAAATGATGGGATCAGTGCCTAAAATGGTACCATTAAAGCTCTTACCTCTGGTAGCAAAAATGGTTAACAGCAGCTAGATGCTGGCTTTACCAGTTGAGCAATATCACGAGAAAAAGAGTGTCTTTCACAATTATTCTGATGACATTCCTGGGGCTGGCTTTTCACCTGGCCTGGCTCAGGTCTGGCCACCTTGGGTCATGAGCATAGCCTGAAGCAGTTAAGTGGTCAGGGGGTTGCAGCATTCCCAATGGCCACACTTGAGCTGTTGGCCCACGAGGATTAGTTCTGCTTGAGCCAACAACTAATCAAGTTTGCAGGACGAGTTTCCAAAGGAAATGTGAAAATTCCAGAAGGAGTGTAATGGGGCCTGACCAGCCTAAGCAACTGTAGGGGAGAAAACATGAGTTTTTTCCTTCTTTTGAAAGGTTCTTAGTTGAGACAGTCTCCCCAAAATAAAAGTCAAATTAACAAAAGAAAAACTAACAGAAGTCTATTCAAGTGTATTTATATTCATCATATGAAAGAGGCCTGCCTCAGCTCAAAAGTAGTTTTCTCTTAAGCCAGTGGTTTAGGGGCCTTATTTAAATAGTATTTTAACAAAGAGCCATACATCTTATATAGGGACAAGACAAGGAAGAGCGTGTCTGCAGGCAGGAAAATGTGAGAAGGTAAATTGATGGGAAGAGTGAGGTCTGCTCCTGGATTCTCTGGCACTGCTGTCTCAGCTCTATTTTGAGCTGCTAAAAGCAAAGAGGAGGAGCAGCATGTGCTCCTATGTTTTGACCTTTGACCTTTAACTAAAATCCCCAGCATTTTAGAGAGGAATATTTTGGTTTCCTTCCCAACAGAGTCTAGAAGCTGGCTAAGTGGCATCACTGGGGCTGCAGCCCTCTAAAAAGCCTGGGTCACAACACAACAGGGACCACAAGAGCGAACCCAGACCTGCTGCATACACATTGGGACTCAGAGAGTTACCATTCCACTCTGCCACCTCTACCACGTTTAATCCTCCCATCAGCTTCTAGGTGAGGCCTTCACCAAGCCTTTATCTCAGATGCTTTTCATCACCCCTGTTCTCACCATAGTAAAGGTGGAGTCTAGTACGTACCTTCTCCCCAAACTTCTTATTTCTATATCTCTGTCGACTTATTTTATCCATGAACCTCCATAATAATATCAAAATGATAACTAAACCTTAAAACCAGGGTTCCCATTAAGACTGTGTTCAGTGTCTAATTGAACTCTTAGCTGGGCTCATCCAGAGACTGCTAAAAGTCCACCAAGTCAGTGGAAAAAACGAAGCTGAACAAACCCATTAACCTCTCAAAACAGGACATTTCAATACAAATAGACTTAGTGTCATTAGTCTGTGAAAAAGCTCAAGAACTCGCATATAAATCTCTTCAGATCTAGAAATTGTGGGTATTACGGTACAATATAGCGGAAGTATCACAAATCAGCAGGTACCACAATTGTATACTTTTGTCTTACGTACACATGAAGCCTAACCTGCCTATCAAATGTTTTGCAAAAAACTCTGGAAAGCCTGCCCACCTCCCTGGTTGAACTATCTTCAAGTATGTGCAGCTGCATCTCTTGAAAATGCTTGGCTATCCCAGGAAAGAACCCAGATGGACCTCTCGGAGCAATCTGATACATGTTTAAGTTCCTATGGTGTGCAAAGCTTTGTGCTTGGTGCTCTAGGAAAAAAATTTTTTTTAAGTAAAATTCCTGCTCTTTTGGGACTCACACTCTTGCTCATAGCTTGTCTATAGAGGACTCCAAAATTTAAGATGGTTTTAGAAGAAGGCACACCTGGGTTCAAATTCTGGCTCTGTCATATATTAATTTTATGACCCTGTTCATAAAATTACTCTATGCATTGGTTTATTTTTAAAAATTTTTATTATTTAATAAAATACTATATAGAATTTTAGTAATATTTTTTTAGTAATATTTATTATTTAAAGTAAATAATACCTCAGATGCTTTTCATTGCCCCTTCAATAAAATATATTAAATATAATATTTAATATTTACTCCACCCAGGGTGGAGTGCAGTGTGCTATCTCAGCTCACTGCAACCTCTGCTTTCCAGGTTCAAGCGATTCTCCTGCTTCAGCCTCCCAAGTAGCTGGGATTACAGGCACACACCAGCGTGCCTGGCAGATTTTTGCACTTTTAATAGGGACAGGGTTTCGCCATGTTGGCCAGGCTGGTCTCAAACTCCTGATCTCAAGTGATCCACCTGCCTCAGCCTCCCAAAATGCTGGGATTACAGGCGTGAGCCACCTCACCCAGCCAGGTTTATTTATTTGTAAAGTGGGCATATTAATAGTAACTAAGTTTTGAGATTATTATGAAAATGAAATGAATGTTAACATATGGAAGCTTCTTAGGAGAGTCCATAACACATGGTAAGTTCTTGTTAATTAGTTGCTATAATTAGTAACATTGTTGTTTTGTAATTAGTATCATCAAAATTACTAGCCCTACTTCCTTGTAGCTCAAAGAATAATGACAGAATAGGATTGAGAGTTGTGATGGGTTCCTGTGAAGAAGGTGAAAAATTGGTGCAGGATTATATGAGATATATGTATCAGCTGTTAGGTTCATAACACCAAATTATCATAAAATTAAAAAGTCCTTCCTAAGATATAGTGAAGAATCCAGGAACTTCAGCGATTGCCTTAAGTAGACATCCATAGTTTTGTTTAGCCAGAACAGTACTCTCTCTCTCTCTGCCTCTGGGAAAGGCCCTATCTTCTATTTTAACCAAGTGGCTTGATTGGGGACTGCCTGGGCAACAGAGCAAGTATATATACATCAGATGTATGTACCTTTTGAAACAGGGTGTCGCTCTGTTGCCCAGGTTGGAGTGCAGTGGTGCAATCTCAGCTCCCTGCAGCCTCAATCTCCCAGGCTTGTGATTCCTCCACCTCAGCCTCCCAAGTAGCTGGGATCATAGACACATGCCACCACACCTGGATAATTTTTAAATTTTTTGTAGAGATGACCTCTCACTATGTTGCCCAGGCTGGTCTCGAACTCCTGAGCTCAAGCATTCCTACCGCCTCAACCTCCCAAAGTGCCGGGATTATAGGCATGTGCCACTGTGCCCAGCCAGGAGCTGCCACATTGAGATATGACTCAACTTCCCTGACCAGAGTGATTGGTGTGAGATGGGCATCAGGCCCAATCTGAGCCAATAGGATGACTTGTGGGATTTTGTTTTGTTTTGTTTTTTGAGACGGAGTCTCGCTCTGTCACCCAGGCTGGAGTGGAGTGGTGTCATCTCGGCTCACTGCAACCTCCGCCTCCCAGATTCAAGTGATTCTCCTGCCTCAGCCTCTTGAGTAGCTGGGACTACAGGCACACACCACCATACCCGGCTAATTTTTTGTATTTTAGTAGAGATAGGGTTTCACTGTGTTGCCAGGCTCAAACTCCTGAGCTTGGGCAATCTGCCAGCCTAGGCCTCCCAAAGTGCTAGGATTATAAGTGTGAGCCACCGTGCCTGGCCAACTTGTGGGATTTTTGGCACTGGGGAGAGAAAGAGTTGGAGTTTGTCTCCAGAGATACAGTTGAAGGATATGCCAACAGCCACTTCCATATATGAGAGGCAGTAGGAACTGCAGAAAGACAGATTGCAGAGGTAGAGAGAGATCTGCAGGATTCACATCATATTTCTCTATCTATCTGCTAAGGCAGCAGGATGTGTATGAAATCAGTTGATTATGGGTCTAAAAACAAAAAAGAAAAAGAAGGAATTTACATAGATCCATGATTATAGTTAACCTATGTAAATATGATCAACTTAATTCTAGTGCATAAAGTCTTTACACTTGATCTGAGCCAAAAGGCTGAGAAGCAATGTGCACAAAGTCTTTTAAAAAAATAAAAGAAAGAAGGGAAATTTCTCATGTGTACTATGCCTCTCTCTCAACTTCCCTTTCTGTTCTCTCAAGCTCTTCTTCCCCTTTATCCCTATAAGTCTATCTTTCAAGTCCCCAGTCTACAGCCCCAAAATTCCCCTCAAGCAATTCCACTCCTGTCACTGAGCTGAGAGTGTCCATATGGTAGGAATTAGAAGGTTGCAGTCTTTATGGCAGGTGGGGGAACAGGAATGAGGTAGCTTAATGTGAGACACTATTAAGTGCACCAACATATGTGTAATGGAAATACTAGATGGAGAGAAAGAAAGAAGAAAACTTATTTGAAGAAATCATGGCTGAAACCTTCCCAAATTTGATGAAAAACATCCAAGACAATAAACTCCTAGTGGAGTATAAGCAAAGAAATTCACATCATAGGCATCTAGACAAGCTACATGCTTGTTTCATAAGTGTGGGGTTAGGAGTTTTTTTGGTGTGGCCTACACTGGTGTTGATTACTTCCAGACATTGCCTCTCTCCCTTGGTGCTGCATACCAAAGGGGAAAAGGCTTTGCTTCTCTCAGTCTCTCGTGTTTTGTAAATGTGGGCACCTAGGGATTTGCCTAGAAATGGATTGATGTCCTCTGGCCTCTGTAGTAAAGATGATGGTGGATACTCTGATTCCATTTTAATTTCCCGACCCATAAGTGCCGCAGGGGATTTTCTTACAAGTTATCCATGAAGCAAGCAACCTACTGAGGCAAGCATTGACCTCGTTCTTCACAGAGGCAAGTCCAGTTTCAATATGAGGACAGTCTCTTCCTGCCATGAGCATGACTGTCATATCCTTGGTGTAATTGTGCCAAGGAACATTTGACTTTCTCTGCCCCTTTAAGAGTTGCCAAAGTGACTGCAAATGGCCTCTGTGTCAGCCACCTGCATGGGTGGTACCGGCATGGATTAGCATCTTCTTGATTCCAGTTCATTCTGAGACAGTAGCTGATACATAGGAGACGCACAATATGCATACCTACCCCCTTCAACACTCTTCTTACTTACAATGATGTTGCACTGGTCTCATTGAATAACTATTTTCCTCATCATCTCTTTCTCTCATTATTTTCTGCCTTCCCTCTTCTTTTGTTTCTGACATCACCTTTGTAGTCTGACCTCTTCTTTGTGGTCTTTGTATAGCCCTTGTAATTATGAAATGTATGACTTTTTTGGTGATAAATTCTTGAGAAATTCCTACCGGAGAAGAACAAGAAATTTAAAGTCTCCCCTCCTCGTCTTATCAAGGAGCCGGAGTGCTGTTTACATCAGTAGAGTTGCAATCAGAAAGTACTAAACAGCTCATATTAATGCTCCAAACAGCTTCTGTGTGGGTGGGCAAGGCAATTAAAAGCTAGACATGCTCAAGTCTTTAATCGGATGTCTAGGTGATAAAAATGCTGTCAACACATCTAAGGAGGATTATGCAAGCTTTTGTTGAAACAACACAGTTCTTATGTCCACAAAGGAAACTCTCATCTTTTCATCAAGTCTAGTGTCAAACAGACTATTAATGGAAGCAGGCAGGGGAACAGGGAGAAAGCAAAGACAGCAGGTGGCTTTGTGTTTAAAGGACAGCCAAGGAGATGCCCACTTAAACTGAGATTATGCTGCAAAACTTTAAAAAACCAATCTCTAAATTTCTAGATGGAAAAAGAGAAGAGTTGTTTTAGGATGTCTCCAAAGATGTCCTTCGAATGTTTGAAGGATTCTTCAATGCTATCAGCCTGCATCTTGGAATCACCATTAAATTTTTGTTGAGCCTCTTTTGTGTACCGGGAAAGTTGTTACGAGCTTCCTGTACACATCTCACTCTTCACAATAGTGGGCACTATTAGGTCCATTTTGTAGATGTCAAGATTGGGTCTTCCAAAAGTTCTGAAGAATAACCAAAGTTATACAATTTCCAGAGGCAGGATTCAAATCCCTTCCCAGTAGCCAACTGGCAACTCTCACACACCCCAGCTTCCTAGGGCAGAGACCTTTTCTGAGTAGATTAGGTAGCCAGTGGACATTAGCAGATCCCATCCACCCTGGCTCTGGACTGCAGAGGATCCATACTGAGTGGTGGCAGCAGCTGAGTGCCGGCATCAGTTCCTGCCTCCACCCCCAATTCCTGCATCATAGGGAGGACCTGAGTAAAACATCTGGTGAAAAATAAATTCTCCAACGTCATCCCACCCTCAGCTCTATAGGGCAGAGGTTCTTTCCAGTGGAGGGTTGAGGCAAGTCTCAAAGACTGGCAATACTGCCCTACTAAGCGATTTGACTTTAATTGGATCAGACTGCAGAATGCGTTACATACTAGAGCATCCTTAAAAGCAATAGAGCAATCTGATAGCAATCTGTAGAGGTGAACAACAGGGTGTGATCTCAATAGATACAGACCAATGTTAAGTTTAATGGAGTGGTCAGAGAAACAGACAATCAAAGAGAGTCCAGCTAAAACCAGAGTCATTTCTGGTGATCAAGAAGATTAAGTGCATGCCCAAGGCTGTGTCCCTTAAAAAGCAATAGCAGAGACAGTACACTGCAGGAGAAGTAGACTTCATTGAACCAGTGCAGCCAAGTCACTAAACAAATACATAAGCAAATGACAACAAGCCCCGAGGGAGACAGGGAAATCAGTATCCAGAATTGTCATCCTTCCTAGAAGGAACAGTTCTAAACAAGTAATTATTACACATTCAAAGAAGCAGGAAAATGTGACTTATACACAAGGAATTAAAATCAGGCACTCAAAATGCACTTGAGGGGGCTCAGATCTTGGACTTAGCCAAATACTTTAAAGTAGCTGTTATGAATATAATCAAAGATCTAAAGAAAACCATGTTTAAAGAATGAAAGGAATGTATAATGACAATGTCTCCTCAAATACAGACTACCAATAAAGAGATAGACATAATTTTATTTTTCTTTAATTTGTCTCAGCTCCAGGTAAAGTCAAAAGAGAGAGACATGATTTTTTAAAGGAACCAAATAAAAACTTTAGATTAAAAGTGCAATAACCTAAATGAAAAATTCACTAGCAGGAATCAACAATAAATTTGAGCTGGCAGAAGAATGAAACAGTTAACTTGAATATAGATTGATAGAGATTGATTATACAATATAAAAATAAGAGAGAATAAGAATAAAGAAAAATGAACAGAGTCTCAGGAAAACATGAGACACTATTAAGTGCACCATGTATATAATAGAAATACAAGATGGAAGAAGAAAAAAAGAAGAAAACCTATTTGAAGAAATAATGGCTGAAACCGTCCCAAATTTCATGGAAAACATCCGAGAAACTCAACAAACTCCAAGTGGAATATACATAAGGAAATCCACATCATAATCAAATGTCGAAAGACAAAGACAAAGAGAAAATCTTGAATGCTGCAAGAGAAAATAACTCATGTGCATAAGATAACTCCAGTAAGATTATTAGCTGCGTTATCGTCAGAAACAACAGAGGCCAAAGGCAGTAGAATGACATACTCAAAATGCTAAAAGAAAACAAAACTGCTAACCAAGAATTGCATACCCAGCAAAATGATCTTTTCAAAAATGAAGGAGAAAAAAAGGCAAAATAAAAATATTCCCAAGTGAACAAAAACTGAGAGAATTTGTTGCTGCTAGCAGACCTACCTTATAAGAAATATTACAGGTAGTTCTTCATGCTGAAAGCAAGTTATCCCAGGCCATAATTAAAATTTACACATACAGAAAAGAGTGCTGGTAAAGGTAACTATGTGAGTAATTTCATATTTCATTTAAAAGAGACTATACTTTTATTTCCCCCTTATTTTTATATTCTAAAAAAACAAAATGTTTACATAATTGCATTGTTAGGTCTATTACATATAGAAATATATTTGACAATAACAGCACAAAGGAAGCAGGTGGAGAATGAAGCTATATTAGAATAAGGAAATGATACTAGATGGTAACTCAAATACACAGGAAGAAATCAAGAGAATCAGAATGGTAAATAAGAAGATTAATATAACAAACTCTACAAAGATATATTTGTTTTCCTCTCAGCTCCTTTAAAAGACATAAAATTATATAAATACTTATAATGTATTATAGAGTTTTTAACATACATAGACATATTTGTATAACTATAGTAATATATAAAAGGGTAGGGAGAAAATAGAGCAAATATAGCTGCGTAGGAATAGAGTATCTACATATCACTGGAATTAATAAATATGAAGTAGATTCTAATAAGCTGAGGGGTATACTATAAGCCATACAGCAACTAATAAGAAAATAACTTATAAAACTTGTTAAAAATCATTAAAGGAATTCAAATGTTACACTAGAAATGATCCACTTGAAAAAGAAGGCTGGTCTCGAACTCCTGACCTCAGGTGATCCACCTGCCTTGGCCTCCCAAAGTGCTGGATTACAGGCATGAGCCACTGCACCTGGCCTAAAACATTGTGCAGCCTCATGCCAAGATTGTGCCACTGCACTCCAGCCTGGGCGACAGAGCAGGACTTCATTTCAAAAAAAAAAAATTATCCCCAAAATTAGTAGCTTAAAATACCCAGTATTTATTGTTGCTCCTGGGTCCATGGGTCAGCTGGGTGGTTCTACAAATCTAGACCTTGTATGGCTAATCTCAGCCTGACTTGCTCAAGTGTCTGCAGTCAGCAGGCAGGTCTGCTGGGGAGTGGCTGACCTATGACAACCTCATTCACTCCCCTAGTGTTGACTGGCTGTCGGCTGGGTGGTGGGGAAGATGGCTCCGTGATCCTCCAGCAGGCTATCCTGGGCTTCTGCACGTGGTGGTGGCAGAGTTCCAAAGGCAAGAGCAAAGCATACAAGGCTCCTTGAGGCCCAGGCTTGGGACTCACACATCATCACTTCTGATATATTCTATTGACCAAAGCAAGTCATAGGCCAGAGCAGATTGAAGGTGTAGAGAAACAGCCACCCACATCTTGCTGGGACAAACTGCAAATATGGCAGCCATTTGCAAACTCTACCACAGACTTCAACACAGAAAAATGCTGTGCATTCCCAGAACCCAAGACAGCAGGGTGTTTGTGGGAACAGTGAGAGACCTGAGAACTGTGGCCGTGAATGTCCAAAGTCTCTCTGTAATTGACTCTCTCCTTTAACCACTGAATGCCCAGAATGCGCAGCTGCCAACAGAGCCCTGACAAAGGGAGGGGCAAAAGGAACACTTTCTCCCACTCCCCTCCCACCCTGGAAGGGAGGAATATTTTATAACTGACAAGTTTTAGAATCACTGATGCACGTGATTTTTAAAAAGCAGACCAACTTTTAGTCTTATTTCCTTACGAATTCTCTACAGACAATGCACCTGTTATGGCCTACTCCCAGGGCAGACTCCCCTCCCACTGCCCCTCCCTTGGTATGCCACTGCCAGAGTCAGATCCAATGTCCTGATGGAGCCATGCCTGGGGAGCTAGTATTGGGGAAAATGAAGGTTTTGTTTCCCCTGCATAGTGAGAGACGCATAGACTCAACACTTTGTCCATAGACCACCAATTACAGTTGCATAGGCCCATTCCAAAAAGCTCAGTTAGATGCTGCCTACCTGTATGACAGATACTACTGTCTGTTTTCATGGATGAGAAAACAGAGGGCCAGAGAGGCCCCAGGACTTACCCAAGGGCATCCAGCTAGGAAAAAAAGAAGCCTGATGTTTGACTATGGAGTGAGCGAATCCATGGAAAGGATAGAGTTTCTGTACCATGGAGCATTTGAGGAGAGAAGAGCCCTGTTGATCTGGTTTTTGGAGAGGGGGTGTGGTGCTGATTGTTACTGTGGGAAACCTGGCCTGAGGCAGGGGAAGGCTGGTGTCTATTTAACAACCAGCTCTAGAGAGAGTGGTAGCCCTGGGTCATAGTTTGCTGATTACTGTGCGGTAAATACCATGGCCTGTTTCAAGCTGTCAGCATGATGCAGCTGAATAGAGCCAGGAAGAAATGCACATGGTGGGCTCTCCTGAGCTGGCACAAGCTGGCTCCAATGCACTGTGGCCAAGGGGTGTGCATTAAGAAGTGTGATCCAGACATATCAGCTGGAATGAAGTGATTCCGCAGTTAGACAGAGGCTGCTGGCTGGTTCAGAATGCTCAGGAGTTTCTTTGCTGGTTGCACCATCCTATGGCTTCCTTGCCATGCCCTTTCTGAAAAGCTTGAGCCATTTGGTGGTAAGGAATCCTGGCAGGGTATAGGGGGACGGAGTTGAGAACTTCTCTCTTACACTCTATCTCAGGAAGGAAAGCATCTACAACCTTGACAAGATTGTGGTTTGAAAAACAATGAGTTTCAGCATGGCCATAAGGGCTTACTGGGGCAGAACAGAGGAGCCAGAGGAGGATGAGTTTGCTGACTATCAGGGCCCAGTGCTGTTAGCACTAGGGAATGTACTAGAGTCACGCAGCACCAAAGTGTTTTACTGGTGGCGAATCTGTACTGGTCTGCAGCAACCTCAGTTCTTGCCTCCTCCAAAGAAAGAATTCAGCTGAGGGGCACAAGGTAAAAGGAGAGACTGAGGCAAGTTCTAGAGCAGGAGTGAAAGTTTATTAAAAAGCTTTAGAGCAGAAATGAAAAGAAGTAAAGTATACTTGGAAGAGGGCCAAGTGGGCAGCTTGAGAGATCAAGTGCTCTGTTTGACCTTTGACTTGGGGTTTTACTCATTGGCATGCTTCCAGGGCCTTTCCTGCCTTCTGCCTCTGATTCTTCCCTTGGGGTGGGCTGTCCGCATGCACAACGGCCTATTAGCCCTTGCGAGGGGCCACAAGTATAGTGTGTTTGTTCACTGGAGTCGTACGCATGCTCGCTTGAGACATTCTTCCCTTACCAATCTAGCATTCCTAGATGAAGGTCATATACCAGTTAAATTCTGCCATTTTGCCTCTTAGTGTACATGCATGAGTGCACTCACCTAACTCCCGAAATCTTATCGGGAAGCGGCTGATCACCAGTTTCAGGTGTTTCTGTTTATCCTGAGACTGCCTTTCCTTGGCATGCTGTAATCATTTATTATTTTAGAAAGACAGTTAAGGTCAGGTGCAGTGGTTCATGCTGGTAATCCCAGCACTTTGGGAGGCCAAGGCAGGTGGATCACTTGAGGTCAGGCGTTCAAGACCAGCCTGACCAACATGGTGAAACCTCATCTCTAGTAAAAATACAAAAAAATTCAGCTGGGCGTGGTAGTGGGCGCCTGTAATACCACCTACCTGGGAGGCTGAGGCAGGAGAATCACTTGAACCCAGGAAGCAGAGATTGCAGTGAGCTGAGATCCTGCCATTGCACTTCAGCCTGGGCAACAAGAGCAAAACTCCATCTCGGAAGGGGAGGGGAGGGGAGGGGAAGGGAAGGGGAAAGGAAGTTAACAAACTGCCTATCCCTTGATGGTCACCTGACATTCCTGGTTGTTGGTGGTGGGGCTCTCCTGCCCCACTCATGTCTGACTAGCTACCTACTGTAACAGTGGGACAGGTGGCTGGGAAGGCAGAGAGAAGGGAACCGGGCCTCTGTTTTAATTGTGTTTTCTAAGACTCTGAATTTGTTTGTTTGACATCCTTTTGTCACTGGGCAAATTACTCTGTTTTCTTATTTTCTGTCTTCTTGATGCTCTGGCGTTTCCGAC
This sequence comes from Cacajao melanocephalus, assembly GCA_963573385.1. Taxonomy (NCBI): domain Eukaryota; kingdom Metazoa; phylum Chordata; class Mammalia; order Primates; family Pitheciidae; genus Cacajao; species Cacajao melanocephalus. The sequence goes on from CAUYLG010057050.1 coordinate 32,116, forward strand.
CTTGCTGAGAGAGGCTGCTCCTCCCAAGTCAGCCAATTATTAGAAATAGCAAAAGGGCTCCCTAGAGCATGCCTTTCATATGTAAACTAACCAAGCCTGATCCTGGATTTGTTCCCCGGGCCCTACATCAACCCAGGGCCCAGTCAGTATCAGACACCTAGGGACAGCCCCTGTGCCCCAAAGCTATCCAGAATCATTTACTCCTAAATTTATGGCTTACCCTATCCCACCTTGTCTTTCCCACAGAAACCCCAATAAAGGCTCTGGCCCAGGCGTTTCCCTTTATGATTTGCTTTTGACTCAAGGGTTCTCTAACTCAAGAGTTAATTAGGCAGTTCTGGGCAAAATGAGGGCGTGTGCAAGTTTCCTCCACAAGGAAAGGTGGTCTGTGGAGCTACCATGACTAAGAGTTCTGCCACAGTTCCAGGGTGGACCCAGGTCAGGGCAGCAGACGGCTTCCCTCCCCGAGTCCCATGAAAAACAGATATTAATGTGTTGGGGTTAGGGTAGGGTCCAGGTAAATCTTCTTCAATGTAGGTTTAGCCATGCAGCTTTACCTGAAGGCCTACAGCCCTGCTCTGTCTGGAAGGATGTGACTCCTGGCTTAGCAGGGAGCTGATCCTCAGGGCCCGGGAGCACAGTAGACATTTAGAGGCATGATTCCAGGAGGGATTTTGGAGGAGGAATCACAGGAGCTGGGGCTTTGTTGACTCCACCATTTGGCCTAAGTCATCCTCCCTCCCTCTATTTTCTTGCAAGTCCTCCCCACGTGGGAACATTTTGTTAAATACTCCCCCCCACACACCACTCCCTGTTTATCATGTTCCTGACACTTAGCTCCTCACTGAGTCCCCTCCGTGGCATTGAAACAGAGGCAGTTTTAACACAATACGAGCATCACAGGGAAGCAGGCAATAGAGGCAATATGCCAACGAGCCATGGCAGGAAGCTCTCCTTCCACTATGGCCGAACGATAAGGACTGGAAGGGCCCCACGACCCTGCCAACCCCATCTTTTCTCATGGTGGCTGTTCTGGAAAAAGGAAGGAGGCTGAGTTGAAAATACCTGTTCTGTTTATTCCATTCTGGTCCCAAATAACAGTCCTGGAGGTGAAGATGAGCTCTAGGCTGCAGACAGGCTGCCTCGTGGAAGGAGCCAGCTGGTTGCTGAAGGACCGTGGCTGCCTCTCAGATGGACTTGTTTGTCTTACAAAGCCCAGTCTGATTATCCCCAGTGCAGATGGCAGCTGGCATGATGAGACCCTAATTGGAAGAGGATTCTCTGACCTCCAATCCAATTAAATGATTTCTCAGGAGCTGGGAACAGCTGCATGAGGAAAGCGCTTGTGATTGTTTTGAGAAATGGGTGATTTTTCTCCCATGGGAGTCGCTTTAGTGATCTTAAAAGGTGTTAGCTGTGGGTGCTATTCAGGTCCAGAAAATTGGTCTCCAGAGAAGCAAGAAAAGTGACATTAGCAACCTGGCTTTTTCAACACAGGCTCTAACGAGGCCGAGCCAGGTTGTTGGAGAAATCATTGCTTCCAACTCAGGAAAGTTGCCTGGCCTGGAAATAAGAGAAAAAACTGCAGATACACTTCTTTGAGCAGAGAATTTAAGGAATTCAGGTTTGGAGCCTAAATCATGTCATTGGAACTGCATTCAGAAGTGTCCCTCGGGTGGTAGAACTGTTCTATGCCTTGATTGTGGGGTGGTTGCAGGATTATACGCATTTATCAAAACTCACAAAACTGTAAACTTCAAAGGGTCCATTTTACTCCATGTAAACTATTCCTAATTTTAAACACACACATACACAGTATCCTCTAGGCCTGCTCTCCTCACCCAGACCCAGGTAGGCCTCTACATGGTCTGATGTTAACCCCCTGCCCTACTCACACCTCTTGGGGGATCCTGGTGACATTTTTTAAAAACAGAGAGGAGGAGGAAAGAAAACACCAGCATAAGATTATAAACATGAGAGATCTCTAAGTCCCTGGGGTGTTCTCATAATCCCAGTGCCCAGGCTACCCCTGAGTGGTGAAGTCAGAATCTCTGGGGCTGGGACCTGGTTTCATGATATTAAAGTTCCCCCACCTGCCAGGTTGCTCTGTGATAACAGACCAAGACCGCCACTCTAAATGATGAGTGGTTCCTCTTTTCAGTCCTTCACTGTTCTGTCTTTGGAGATATGTCAGAAGACCACATTTGAGGCACTACCTTCTCCCACCCCTAACCACCCCACCACAACCCCCAGGGGCTGGATGCCCCCAGATTTCTGTCTCGTTGCTATGGGGGATGTTCAGTAGGCTCCTCTCTCTCCCACCCAAGAATCAATTTGGAACTCTGGCTGTGGGTTTTAACGGCCTCCTGCCACCTGCCATTCCTCCTTAACATCCTAGTAATGTGTGTACGTATTGTGTCTTCAGTGGAAGGAACTCTGGTTCCAGCTCCCCGCACTGTGGGTGAGAGTCCCGTGAATGCCGAGACAGGGCAAACCTCTCACCCTCTTTGAGCCCCAGGCTTCTCATCAGCACGATGGGGCGGGTCAATGAGAGAATGTGCAAGGATTCACTTTGGAAACCTAAGCATTCAAAGTCGAATTAATATTTCTTATGGATGGTGCCCTGGGGGTGGGACCTCATGTCCTTCACCTCTTGATTTCCAACAACAGTCACTGCAGCATCCTCACGTGAACGCCCGATTATTGTTTGCCAAATTAATTATTATTAAACCCTGTTTCCATAGAGAAAAGGACCAAGCCACTTGAGGGCTGAGAAGTCTTCCAGATCCCAGTAACAAGTGGGTGGGTTAGCTTAGAGCTCAGCACAGGCCTCTAAAACAGCAGAGGAACCTCAAGTGTCCCAGGTTTCTGAGGACTCCTGTCCTCACAGAAGCCCTGTGGCTGTGACCATGCCCACCCTCCAGGAGGCAGGACAGTGAGCTCTGCCTGCCCACAGGTGCTGTCCCCAGCACAGCACTGGATTGTTCTGTTTCCTTTGAGGCACTGATGAGGTGTGAGACTGTCCCCTCTGGAGGGGAGAATTAAGAGACTCAGTGGGGAGCTGTGTTGTGTTTTGAAGCTTTTCCAGAATTGATTTGGTTGGGGGACTTATTTTTTATTTTTATTTATTTATTTATTTTTTTAGAGGCAGGGTCTCGCTATGTTGCCCAGGCTGGAGTGCAGTGGCTATTCACATGTGCAGTCCCACTACTGATCAGCACGGGAGTTTTAACCTGCTCCATTTCCAACCTGGGCCAGTTCACCCCTCCTTAGGCAACCTGGTGGTCCCCCACTCCCGGGAGGTCGCCATACTGATGCCGAAATTAGCGTGGACACCCGATCAGTATAGCACACTACAGCCCAGAACTCCTGAACTCAAGAGATTCTCCAGCCTCAGCCTCCCAAGTAGCTGGGACTACAGGCACGCACTACTGCGCCTGGCGGGATTTTTTTTGTTTGTTTTAAGAGTTCTTTCTTGAATGTTGGCAGAGGGGACGGACTGCCAGAAAAGGCTGTGACCCGGACACGTCATCCTATCTGCATGAGGTTGCCCCCACCCCGCCACAGCCCTAGCGAGGCTGCACATGCCACCCAGAGCGGTGTGGGCTCCCGCTCAGGGGTAACAAGCCCAGGTGCGTGCTGCACTCGACAGATCTGCTCAGGTAGCATCCGCGTGGTTACTATAACAAAGTGTCACCAGCTGGGGGCTTAAAACCACAGACGTGTATTCTCTCATGGTTCTGGAGGCCAGAAGTCTGAATCAAGGCATCTCATGCTCCGTCTGAAGGATCTAGGGGAGAATCCTTCCATGCCTCTTCCTGGCTTCCAGTGGCTGCCCCAAATCATTTGGTGTTCCTTGGTTTGTAGCCAATCTCTGACCCTGTCATTATGTCACAGAGCCTTCTTTTCTGTCTTCACATGACCTTCTTGGGAGGACATTAGTCGTTGGATTTAGGACCCACCCTAATCCGGTATGACCCCATCTGAACTAACTAAATCTACAAAGGCGCTATTTCCAAGTACGATCCAGGCAGACCTGATGTTTAGGGGGACACTCTTCAAACTGGTACATTGTCCCTGGGGCTCACTCACTGCTCACTCCAGGGCCATAGTCCCATCTTCCACAACCCTACTTGGGCTTTTACCCCAGTACCCATTGTGAAGCCACTGTGGTCATGAGTTGGCATCCAGTGCAGAGCCTGCTTGAACTCTGTCGGAGGGGTCTTGTAGCAGTCTGAGCAGGGTGAGCTCAGCACCACTGTTGAAGACTGGCATCGTGGTGTGAGGGAAGGGGCAGGAGCCAGGGTCCGGGAGACTGAGGCCAAGTTCCAGCACACCCAGCTTCTCATGGAGGGACTTGTGCCCTCATTGTCTTTGAGAAGGAAGCCACCTGCAGCCCCACTTAATGAGATTAAGTACTAAGACTGTCTACATTAAAATTACCTCTCCATTCTCTGCAAGAAATTCCTGTCCAGTAAGATAAAGTAGAAATTCCTGCCCAGTAAGATAAAGTTATAAACAGCTTTATTATTTGTTTTATTAACTTTCAAAATCCATTTATCTGAACTTTTACTTATCACTCAACTAGACTTCATTTGGGTGAGAAGACCCCTTCTCAAACAATACATTGTTCAGTTGGGCTTATCAAGCAGCTGTTTACTCTTAAGGTTCATTCAAACTTTCCCCACTCTGTGTCTCCCAGTCCTCAAAGGTTATATCAAGAACTTCAGGCCAGATGTGGTGGCTCATGTCTGCAATCCCAGCATTTTGGGAGGCCGCGGCGAGTAGATTGCTTGAGCCCAGGAGTTTGAGACCAGCATGGGTAACATGATGAGACCCCATCTTTATAAAAAATACAAAAATTAGCCAAGTGTGGTGGTGCACAGCCAAAGTCCCAGGCTGAGGTGAGAGAATCACTTGGGTCTGGAAGGTCAAGGCTGCAGTGAGCTGTGATCACACCACTGCACTCAAGCCTAGGGGGATGGGGGTGAAGAACACCTAATCCCAGTCAGTCAGCTGCACCCCAACAAAGACTAATCTTAAACCATATCCCCCAAATCACATAAATATGACACCCTTGAACCGCCTGTCCTGAGGCAGTGGCCTCTCTTAGAGAAAGCAATCAGCTGAGCTCTGCTGGCTCTGCAGGTCATTTAGGTGGCATTTTGTGGGGAGCTGGCAGTCAAAGTGTCTCCGAGTGTCCATCTCCTGTATTTTATATGTTATATACAGTGTATGTAAAATATATCAATACATACACATTTTATATATTATATATAAGCATCATTTTATTTTACAAAGTCTGTAAAATGGGGATAACAATTCCTACTTTACCTACCACGCAGGTTCATGGGCTCCCCACTCTTTGGCACCCTGTACTACAGAGGATGATGCAGACCGGGGAAAATTCTCTCCAGCCAGGAGGCAGTCTGAGCCTGAAAGGAACAGCTGCCCACTTAGATGTGGAGTCTCTTCAATGTGATGTGTCTGCATAACAATTCTGTAAATTCTAGGCCACTGTCTAAACCTTAGGGACAATTCTTAGCAGTTAGATATTTTTGTCCCTCCACCCTTAAAACAGAGGTTTTTGAACCAAATAGCAAAATTCTGTGAGCTAAAAATGGCCACTTGTATAGAAATTCTGGGCCCTCGACCAAGAGTTTCTTTTGTTAATTAGATGTGGAAACCCCCAACCTCCCTGGGGTTCAGGATTGACTTGGATGATGCCGGGTACCCGTGGGGAGATGGGGGAGCAGTGCCGGGCAGTCTCCTTTGTCTTTCTCCATCCACCCTATGTGACTTATGGGAGTCACAGGAATAATAATTTGTGCAATAAGCCAAGAAATTAATATTTAATAACTGGGTACCTGCTGAACGTTTAGTAGATCTAGACTGATTTTAGAGAGTTTTCTGATAGGTATTTTGCATAAAATGGAGAAGGACATCTTGCTATTCTGAAGTTGTACATGAGTCCTCCTGGGTTTAGCAACACACCGTGACGGCTTCTCTGGGTGCGTCTAATATAAAGCGTGATTCTGGGAGTGAAACTTTTGCAGATGAGGTAGTTGTGAACTGAGCAGCACATCTGTACTGTGGGCTAGAGAAACCAAGACACAAATCCACCTTCGACTTTCCTCAGCTGTCCCTACATCGTCTTTGAGACTTGGTTCTAAGTCAGGACCCCATCGAGGTTTGGGCATGACGTTCGGTCGCTACGCACCTTCAGTCTGCGTTAGTCTAAAACAGTTTCCCAACCTTTTTGTCCCTTGTTATATTGACTTTTGGAGAAGATGATCAATTTCTTTAAAGACTATTCCACCTTCTGGATTTTGTCGGATTGTTTTTTCATGGTGTTATTTAACTTGTTTCTCTGTCTCTTATGCAAAGTGGAAATTAGGTCTCAAGTCTTGATTAGATTGATTTTTTGGCAAGAACACAGATTTTTTAAAAATAATATTTTTCTGTGATAGTAAAGGCAAGTTCAGTGTAGAAAAACTTTAAAAAAAAATGAAAGTGGGATGGATCAAAGATGTCCGAATAGGAACAGCTCTGGAGTGCAGTTCCAAGCTAGACTGGCGCAGAGGGTGAGTGCTCACTGAATTTCCAAACAAGTTTTCACTGCCCACAGACCAGGAGATTCCCGGGCCAAAAAGGGCCATGAGTTTTCAGCATGGCGGTTTCAGCTGGTGCCACGATGGTGCACAGAAACTCACGCAAGTCTGGGCGGCCATTATGGCTGCCTCCTGGAACACCTGGGAGACACAGCCGCTCATTCAACTGAAAGGGAGGGGGCTAAGACAGGGAGCCAGGGGATCTGGCTCAGCAGATACTACCCCCACAAAATAAGCAATGTGAAACGCTCTGGAATGAGAGTTTGGCAACAAGCGCAGTTGGACCAAGGACCATTCAGCTCAGTGGGGAGAAGGGCGTCCCCCACTACCGAGGCAGTCCAACACTACCGAGGCAGTTCACACAGCAGCAGAGCAGAGCCTGCAGCAGCTCAGCAACGCCTCTGCTGGCAGATTGTGACTAGACTACTCCTTGTAGGGCAGGGCATATATAAAAAAAAGGCAGCAGCACAACAGGACTTATAAATAAAGCTGACCTTCCTAGGACAGAGCACCTGGGAAAAGAGGCAGTTATGAGTTCAGCTGCAGTAGACTTAAAGGTACCTGCCCAGCAGCTCTGCACAGAAAAAAGGAGCTCCCAGCACAGCACTTGAGCTCCTATAAGGGACAGACTGTCTCCTCAAGCAGCTCCCTGACCCCCATATACCCAAAGAGACACCTCATAAAGGGGAACTCAGGCTGACATCTGGCGGATACCCTTCTGGGACAAGGATAGCAAAGGAAGAAACCTGCAGCAACCCTTGCTGTTCTGCAGCCCCCACGGGTGATCCCCAGGTAAGCATGGTCTGGAGTGGACCTCCAGCAGTCCTGCAGAAGAGGAGCCTGTTAGAAGGAAAAGTAAGAAGCAGAAAGAAATAGCTTCAGCATCTACAAAACAGACATCCACTCAGAGACCCCATCCGAAAGTCACCAACTACAAAGACCACAGGTAGATAAAACCACTAAGATGGGAAGAAACCAGTGCAAAAGGGAGGAAAACACCAAAAACCAGAACACCTGTCTTCCTCCAAGGGATCACAACTCCTCACCAGCTAGAGATAAAAAATGGATGGAGAATGAATCGGATGAATTGACAGAAACAGGCTTCGGAAGGTGGGTAATAACAAACTTCTCAGAGCTAAAATAACATGTTCTAACTCAATGCAAAGAAACTAAGAACCTAGAAAAACAGTTACATGAGATGCTAACTAGGATAAACAGCTTAAAGAAGAATGTAAACAACTTGATGGAGCTGAAAAACACAGCATGAGTACTTCAAGAAGCATACACAAGTTTCAATAGCTGAATCAACCAAGCAGAAGAAAGGATATCAGAGATTGAAGATCAGCTCAATGAAATAAAACGAGAAGGCAAGAATAGAGAAAAAAGAGTAAAAAGAAATGAACAAAGCCTCCAAGAAATATGGGATTATGTGAAAAGACCTAATCTACGTTTGTTAGGTGTACCTGAATGTGATGGAGAGAATGAATCCAAGCTGGAAAACACTCTTCAGGATATTATCCAGGACAACTTCCCCAACCTAGCAAGGCAGGCCAACATTCAAGTCCAGGAAATACAGAGAACACCACAAAGATATTCCTCAAGAAGAGCAACCCCAAGGCACATAATCATCAGATTCACCAGGGTTGAAATGAAGGAAAAAATGCTA